>JAEAOA010000288.1:0-19474 GCA_016746295.1 Potamilus streckersoni
ACAAAAGGATTACTCGAATATTAATATGAAACCAATATTGCAATAAAAAAGAATATATTCCCGAACAACCACAGCGGGTTAGCACTCAGCCACTTCTCGGTGATGTTACTGTGAGATATTTATACGAACCAGGAGAGCTTGAAGGTGGTAAAAGAAGAGCTACTGATCCTATATGGAGTGTTACTACGCATAAAATTTCAACCATAACGCGATCAACTGGTAGACCCCAATCTACAGATTGGATTCAACTGCACCTCAGCGTGGTTTTACACGCGAACAACTACAAGTCATTCCGGACGATAACCAATTACCGCCACATGGTCTTAACTAGCTCCGTTACGTCTATTACACTCAAGACAGGTCAACATCACATTGTTTCTGACATGACCAAGACTGTTTTTTTTTCGTCTACGGTGAATTGTCGAGGGTCTTTATCCGAATACTGCCAGTGCATTATACAATTGCAACTGGCGCAGTGATTATTCTGTTGTTCTTTTAATGCGATTATTACTTCAGCATCAATATCAAATTCTCGTGGTTTTTTTTTCCTGCTGTTTGTAACCAGAGAGTTTTTTTATTAATGATGCTAATATCAGTGTTATCATCGTTTGCATTAAAATCATCAGCGAAAACAATCCTTCGTATTGATTTATTCGTCGTACTCTGGACACTGCGAGATAGACTAAATTTGACCATTCAATGCGATTATCAACTATCCAACAATTGTATCCGTGATGGTCAATCCTTGTGACGAGTGTATTGTTGTTACATAACCAAGCGTCCATGGTGATTTATCAGCGCATAATGCATCTTCTACAGTATTGATATCAACTAGCACAATATCATTTAACACTAGAATCTGTTTCTTCTTCTTTCCGTCTGGCCTGGAATTTCAACTTCATATTCTGCTTTCGTGTATCCAATGGTCTATAACACAACGGTAACTGGAAACGTTGGGAATTTTTTTCTGTGTAGCTCAAACAAACTTTTTCTGAAGTGCGTTCTGACTAACTTTCCACTAGCTACCACAAAATCCTTTGGTTTCCATGTTTCCCAAACATCATTCCACCGTGTTTCAGTATTAATTTCACGCGCTTTTTCACATTGAATTCTATCGGGGTTGTAATCTAATTAGTTTTTAAACTCACGTAACTGCTCATCGAGTGCTCTGTAGTCAGTATCAATTTCTTCGTATTAATCAACAAATCCTTTTAACCAATTATTGGACTTCTACCACAAATGGTGGTGGTTGACCATGCACGCCGCACCAGATAATGTTTGTATTATTTTGCAATACCAATCATGAAACATTTTTAATACATCTTCTGAAACAGTACTATGCTTCATCCCAAATAATTAACCGCTGAATAAAGTTCTCACCCATTCGCTCAGGAGTCCAAGCATCGCACCTTGTATCGAAAAAAACTATGATACGTTGCAAGCTTCAACATTTCGTTGTGTTGATCTCTCTCGCTAGTCTATGGTTGGTGTGAGTACATTCTGGTCTGGGACGTTCTCTCTCGATAATTCTATCGCACGTGTTGTCTTTCCAGATCCACCACAACCGTTTACATAAACTGTTTTATATCTACAAATTGGATCTGAAATCGGTGGGTGCTTTAGACATAGAAAATCCTTCGATTTTTCACTGATAGAATTATCGTTCTCAGTAACTGCTTTTAATCTCAAGGTCTGCTGATTCAGAATAATTGCGTATGTATTTCATGTTTAATTCGCCCATGTTCCCCAAGTCTCGTCGCTATTAGTTAATTTAGTTATCTGTTTGGTATATTTTTTATCGACATATCATTGAATCAATTGCAACTCTGACTGCTATACTAGGAATCTAGTTTATCATTGCAAATAATTGATAGATGCATTAACCAGCATAGAAGCTCTCAAATGTAGATTGCAGAGCTTTCTCTTCACTTGTAAGTAACAATTCTAAAAAAAAAAAACCCCTTAAAAAAACTTTTATTTGTTTAATTTGACAAAAAGGCTGGTTTTACATTTCGTACTATTTTTTCTCTACTGCAAGCTTATAATAACGAAGTCGTATTCGCATCATCTATAATCAACGTGAGGATTTCTTTTAAAGTTAAATTTTTTTCCACCTGTGTAAATTTACCCGATTATTCTTCGGCCGAGATCCTTTGCTTCACTATTTCGTTGGATTAAATATCTTTTTTGACCAATTCAATGATATACTATACTCCTCGTCAGCATCAATATGTTTCCAGACTTATCGATTTATTACGATCAAGACATTCTGGTTCTGTTAACCAGACTTTGGTTTGTTTTTGATATGATATAATCGCTTCGCTGACAAATCAACGAAACTAAACATTTTACAATACAATCATATTCGCAATAACACTATTGGTAACCACATCCTTCAGCAGGTGTCTACCAATCCAAACATAAACAACACGATAATCCTTCAGCGAATTCAAATGATACTACGCAAGCACAACCAATTCAAAATCAGGCAGTGGGTCCAGTAATAGCAACGCGAGTCATTTCATGTGTGGGATGTCCCCAAACCGTTTAAATATACTCACCAGCGAATCCATATCCTAGAAAACTTCCTGGATAACAGAGCGAACGATATCAACCTGAATTGTTTAAAAAAAAAATCCCCCCAAAATTTAAAAAAAAAAAACCCTTTTGTTTTTTTTTTTTTTTTTTTTCACCCGATTTTTTTTTTTTTTTTGGGGGTAAAAAAAAAAGAAAAAAAAGAAAAAAATAAAAAAAAAAACAAATAAAAAAAAAAAAAACAAAAAAAATAAAACTTAAACGTTCCATAACCGCCATGATAATATTCCAAACACTGATTTACATCATCCTGTTAAAAACTCTTTCTGTGGTTTCCAATTATTTTTCTTTCCTTTTGCAAAATGAGCACCAACCGGATGGAATTTAAAACAATTTGTAAGTAACTGTTCGTAATCTTCGTCGGATTTGTTCATTAAAAACGCTAGCGTTTTCACTGAGACTTATTGCTAGATTTTTTCATCCTATATTAGACCTTTCACCCTCGATATAATTCCACCGTTTAGTTTCACAAATTGAATTGAAATTGACAACTCTTCTTCTTCAAAACTATGAAGTGCCATACTGATACAGGGTCGAGTTTTTTACACAAACTAGCAATACATCGAATAATCTTCTTCAGTGAGAATGCCATCCTTGGTGAATTCTTCTGGATATACTTCACTGTTCTGGTCTTCGCGGAATATTGTTTTAAAAAAAATAAAAAAAACCCGCCCCGGGGGGGGAAAAATTTTTGTCCATGCGTGTTTGTTAAGACAATATTTTGATTGGAGCTCCGTTTTATTGGCATTTCGATTCGTATTATACTTCGCCATTATCGTTAAAACGGTTATCGGAAATCTCAACGACTTTTTTCCAATCTAGCTAATCGGAAATAGTTGCTCCGTTCTCTTTTACCGTAGCCCCATTGATCTATTTTATGTCTTAGATCGTTATTTATTCCACGGAGTGCATTTGTAAAGGTTCTAAGACTCGTAGAGCCACACGTGAGTGCTTTTCTCAACTGACGTTGACTTTTCCATTGGGTGCAAGTTTTCCCAATGTCAGGGTTTTTAACGGATACAGCCCATAAACGACTGCTGTTTTCTGGATACCGCTTTTCATAGTATGGTTTATTATCAATTCCAGTTAACGCCCGGTCTGGAATTCACGGCTAACAATGACTGTTGTCCCATCCATGAAATTGAACAAATTTGGTCTCTTATAACCCATTTCAACACCCGATTCTAAATTGATAATAATTTTTCACTCTGAGAAAATAAACCGTTTTTATTTGCCAAGTTGTGAAGTACGAATAGCTGCTGTTTCATCATTCATTCTAGCATCAACAACACACATCATTTTAAATGTTGACCAGTGTGTGATGCGCCGTCCTGTTTAAACCTCTTGAACACAATCTCGTATTTTCTAATTCCGACTTCTATTATTTATTCTCTCGTTTGGTAAGGATTTCATCTTCGAATTCGAATCAGATTGAATTAATTATTATTTTTCCAAGGCTTATTTGCCGATAAATCCTCTTGAAATCTCATTCATTATAAATAAACAAAGTATTTAAATAGAAAAGTTTGTTTATATATAATGATCACTGCAATGGCTTATGATTGATCAGTCACACCCCCATTGCAATAAATGGCGTGTAGAGGTGAATTCTGTGATATCACTTTACAAGAGCGTCAGAAATAAATCGACAAGGCCCGTCCCATGCATAAATGGGGTGGGTGTGGAGAGGAAAAATCACAAATTATGTATCCATTGTGGGGGTAAAGCGGTTAGGAAGAATTAAAACGTTATTATGATAAACAATAAAAAAAACCCATCATTGACACCTACACCATGACTCTTCAAAGAAAAATCATAAAAAACCCCTCAAGACTACATTAATAGATTTATAATTAAAGCAAATGATGAATTAGACAAATAGTATTATTATATTATAAATGAGCAAGAATTCACACCACACCCAATACTTGTTAATTATGAAATATCTCGTAATGTTTGTTAGGACACTGTAGACTGAAAAAACCAATTGTTTGTTAATAATCAGGGATACTTTAAATTTACTGCTGGAGAAAGGGATATCTCTGTCATAGGGGCAGTCTTTGAGTGTTATATGGACCGATTAAAAGATGGCTTGTTATTGATCACAGTATTCTAATATTCCAAATATTTCTCGTTGAAAATTTACAATGTATTTCTCAAGAGAGAATACAAAAAAGGAAAGAAGGGAAATACTCAAAACACGCAGAGTTAAATCATTTTGATACAACGACGAATAAGAGAAGAGTTTTTTCCATTCAATGAATGCTATGCTGCGGGAAAATATTTTGAAGATTATTTCTTCCCAGTACAAAGAGTTCTGAAGGGATTATCAACAGCTATCTCGAAAGAAAAATGACATAGAATAAAGTTTCCATTTACAAGATAACTCTCAAATAGTGATATGCTATTTTAGGAGTTAGTCATTTGCATGATTTTACCATTCAGATCAAATACCATATGCAAAACACTAAAAACGTTACGCGCGTTAATTATCATTTTGAACATATTTTTTTTCAATATTTATTCGCAATATTATTCAACGTATAGATGCATTAAAAGAGTAATACAATAACTACTGCCGACAGCCACATAGTAATATAGTTATTTACCGGAACCGCGCGCGTGTACACAAGACACTTAGGTCAAGGTTCTATTAATAGATTTTTCTTAAAAATCCCAATTACACCAAAGACAAGCGTAACAGCGCTGTTTAGATTTTGTATGAAATGAAATTACTTTGTAAATTACAAATTAAAATAGATTGTAGTGGGTCAGGGATAAAACGCGCTACATGTAGTTTTAGTTTTTTTAGTTCTACATGTAATAAAATTTCAGAAAAATATCATCTCGGAATAGCAGGTCCTGAATTGACAGGGATCCCCATGACAGAGTTATCTCCGTCATGTAAATCCATAAAGTATTACGATTATTTAATCGTAATATTATAGAAATAATAAAAATTGCTATTATATAACAGTTGTATTTCATGTTTAATGTTTTATTAAATAACTTTAGCTTCCATTGAAATTACTACACAATATTCATTATGAAAATGCTAGGAAATAAATACACACCTACACAGTGAGCCACTGCAGTATTAGAGTCAACCTTATTATATAATATGAGTCGAAGAATTTTGGGGCTTTAAAACGAAGCCCAATTTACCAAATCAAACCTCCCACGACCATTGACCATGGGTGTGGTTAATTTTTTCCACTGCAACCATGGTTATTTTCTTGGGTTGACTTGATTGGTAGATTGGGGTAGGTCCGCCCGTCGTTTCATGTTTGTATCGACCTGTACTGTCCCTTCATACCATCCTACATTTCATTTATATAGAACCATCCATCATTTCATCAATGTATATATAACCATTCTATCATTTCATTGTATATATAACCATCCTATCATTTCATTGTTATAAACATCCTATCCATTTTCATTGTATATATAAATCATCCTATATTGTAATGTGCTGTCCCCCCTCTGGGGCTCTTTGACGTCGTTTGGCGCGAAAGAGTGTTCCAAATGGAGGCTTTATGTTATATGTTCAATGTTTGTAAAGAAATCACGTGGATTTCACGTCTAATACCCATATAACCCGCCCTGAACTCGATTGGGGAGTTAGTGTATTTTATAAGTCTTTAATGTATGTGCCTCCCTTGCCCGGAACTCGAATGAGGGAGAGACAGGCATTGTATATGTTTTTGGTTTTTTTTTTGTATATAAAATTATTTTAAAGATACAAAATACATTAGTATAATATTCAATAAATGGATTTCAAGATATTACATCTATCATCACAGAAATATCAAATTTAAGAAATCAAGGAATCGTACTTTCTGAATTTTTGAATGAAGACAGACTTTTGAATGAATTTGAACAAATTGATATACAATTGAAACGTGGAAGATATGTTCTACCTAAAATGTATTCACTGATAAAAAGAATCCAAAAAGCGGTTAATGATTCTTTGTATAACAATGATATTAATTTATTCATTCGGCTATTTAGTATAGTTGAAGCCATTAGAAAGAAACTCGGGGAACAGTACCAAGTTCGGTCAGAGATTGCTTTGAAAGTGAAATCTATAAGACGTTTGATTGATGCAAGCATTGAAACCGACAATTGAAAAATCGTTAGCATTTCCAATAATGACATCAGAAGAATTAACTACCAGACTAGCCCGTGAGAGGTTAGCATTACTGAAAAAGTTTATACCAATTCGAGATGACGTGCGAGATAAACTACAACTTAGACAGCAAGCGCAGACTGACTTTTCTATTGGAAGCGAACAACTTTTTGCCCCTGTAACTAAAGCCACTAAAGATATGAAACTTGCAACAGAACGTGCTATATACGGCGACATCCCTAAAGAGGGAGCAGTACCTATTATTGATGTATTAGGAAAGATTGCTACAGAAACTGAAAAAACTCACGAGGGAATAAAACAGCTTTCAGGTGAGTTACAAACTCAGCGAGAAATACAACAAATGGGTAATATTGATACTGGTGATAACCCCGTTGAAGATGCTAGTGATTCTATTGAAAAAGTTTCCACTAAAAAAAGCGTTCCTTTTAGCGAGAAATTCACTGATGAAGCTATAGAAGTAATCAAACAATTTCAATTGCTGAAACCTGAAGAATATAAGTCATTTGGTGACTTTGCTGTCAAAAGTTATTATAACAGGGGGAAGGGATTTTTAAAAGACGAGTATAAAAACAACACAATAAAACGAGATGACTGGGTGGATTGGTTATTTAAAATTAATCAAGAAATCCCCGGCAATTTAAAAAAGGATACATTGAATTACAGAGCTTTTAAAATGGGAGTTGATGCGTATGGTATACAACAACAACAACAAAAAGAACAACAAAAAGAACAACAACAAGGTCGAGGACGAGGTCGAGGACGAGGTCGAGGTCAAGGTCGACAATCTCCAGAAATTCAAAACGTTTCCGAACCAGCTCTAGAAATTCAAAACGTTTCCGAATCAGAAAGTTCTTCAGGAGAGGGTTATGGAAGTTCTCATCATGATTCTCATATGTGTCCTAGTAATATCATTAATGATATATCACGACTTGAGGTTCTTATGGGAGGTAAGCGAGCTGGGAATAACTCAGTCGAAATAACTAATGAAGCATTTGATATTTGCAGACGATTATTCCAAGGTGGGATAATTGATATTCATACGTATCGAGAACTCTTGGATGAGTTAATGGACGGAATTCCAGGGGAAGGTTATTATAGCGATTGAAATTGCATTTAGAAATTACAAAGTCATTTCAAATAAGATGATAGTACACTATAATCACAATAAACTAACAAACGTGTATGTGGTAAACTCAAGATTGCCCGTTTATAAGGCATACTATGGAGACGGCCTTGGAAATACCATAGCGGGTTTATTCACAAGAACAGCCCCAAAAGTAGCACCAATTGCTAAACAATTAGCGATGAAAGCCATTGATGTTATTCGTAATAAGGGAATTAACGCTGTTGGAGATCTTGCAGGAACGGCCTTTTCTACCGCAAAGAATAGAATAACGTCATTGGTGAAATCTAGATTCGGACGAAAACCACCACCACCGCTACCTTCAACAACAATGATGCCTGCAAATGTCAGTAAAGTGATAAATAACGCAGTGGAACAAAAACTAGCATCATTAGCAATGACTTCACCAGATAGTAGTAATATTGCAAGTATGATAGCGGGAAGCGGTCTTGGAGGAAATCGAAAAAGAAAATGATTTAGAAAAACGATACGTTATAGTATAAATGGCATTTAAAAAAATTGCTGATCCAGCGTTTGATATGGCAGCGCCGGTGAATAAAGATAATTCTAAAATTAACTATCAGTATTATGCCTATCCTGCAAGAGAGCCTAATCAACGAGGGAGAGTTGAACTTCAAGTTCAAGATACAAGTAGATACTTTTTGCCGTGTGAGGCATTTATTGAAGTAGAAGGAGAGCTTGTAACAAATGTTGCAGCTGATACGCCATATGGGGATGACCAAAATATCCGAGTTGGTTTCGTAAATAATGGCATTATGGCGCTATTTAACAGTGCAAGATATATCATTGATGGAAAAGAAATTGAATCAATAGAACAAAATGTTGATATTGCAACAAAAATAATCGGACTTGCGAGATATTCTGATGATTATACAAGATCGGCTGGTCCGTCTATGATGTTTGCTAAGGATACTTCTGATCATGCTGACCATATTCAGTTTATTAAAGTACGAACTGCGCAAGCTACTGCAGAAGTTGATCAACAACTCGCAGCTAATCTAGACCGTGAAGATAGACCAGCCGCTGATTTCGACATTTTAAAAAGGGTCAATGGTAATTTCAATCTAGGATTTGCAACACGAAATGGAACATTGAAAGGACAGCATCGACGGTTTTCATGTGCAATTCCGTTACATCATATATTCGGATTCTGTAGAAATGTCAGAAAAGTCATCTATGGAGCAAAGCATACGGTTGTGTTAGTGCGAAAGGAGAATGACAATGATGCAATTTGGCATGCTAATGGTGTTGCTGATGGTAAAGTCATTTTAAATAAATTGGTTCTATGGATACCCGTCTTGACACCAGCAGTTACAATAGAGCAAGAATTACTATCGTTTATGGACACAGGTGGAAAATCATTGCTAAGTTGGCTAACAACAACGACTGATACGAAGCAGGATAATGTAAATGGCACATTTACATGGCACTTAGCATCAAAACAAGGTGTTTCAGCTCCACGTCATATCTTTATAGCGTTACAGGATGCAAATCGAGTAGGTCGTCAATTATCTAGTCATATGATATTTGATAAATTAGGAGTAAGTGAAGTTTCGTTGAGAATAAATGGACAACAAGAGCCAGCAGAGATTGTACATCTTAGTTATGAAAACAACAACATAGCTCGTGTATATCATAGAATATTGTCGTATATGGGTCGTGATCAAAATGTTGATACTGGTTTGTAAATATCGCAAATTGATGATGAAAAACACTATCCGATTTATTACTTTTCATTGGAACATCTTGACATGATGAGACAATCTGTTGTTGATATATACTTCCAAGCTCGGGTACAACGCCCTGCTGGTATAGCCGATTATAGAGCAGTTGCTGTCATTCTCAGTGATAAATCAATGTTGTTAGAAGGAGTTGGCGGACGAATGAGACTTATTGATGCACCAGTAGAAAACCTGTAGTTAGGATTTTCGCAATAAGATCAATTGAAAGTGTAAATTACATTTAGAATAGAATGACATATAGTATTGTTAATGTCCAGTTGACTGATGGTCAGGTCAAGAAATTGAAATCAAAGTCTGCTAAAGAATGTGGAACTACAATAACGCTGAAAACCCACTCAAATGTCCGGTGGTGCACATAAATTATCATTGACAGATCGTCAAATAAAACATTTCAATGATGCGCTAAAGAACAAACGAGGAGTTCAAATTGATTTTTCGAAAGCAGCAATCGCCAGTATGATAAAATCAGGTGGTATATTCCCGCTGTTAGCTGCTATTCCAGCATTGATTGCAGCGGCTGCCCCAGCGGTTGCGAAGGCGGCAGCGTTAGGAGCCGTTGGTACTGCTGCAGGAATGGCCATGAAAAAAGCTACTGGGAAAGGCTATAAAAAAAAGGAAAGGGTCTAAGACTACCAGGAACCCCATACAATTGGTACAAGGGCACGGGCCTAAGAATACCAGGAACGGCTTACTAGTGGAAAAATCCCTAGGATTTTCACCAATGTCCAATTTTGATTTAATTGATGCTGTAAAATCATTATCAATAAAAAAACTTTAGAGGAGTTTTCATGAGAGATCAATTACCGTCAAAACCAATGAAAAATGAAACGGGTATTATCAATCTTGATAACAGCAGCGGAAAAGGAACTCATTGGGTCGCATATGCAATTGATCCACGTGGAATTGTATATTTTGATTCATATGGATTAGCTCCACCAAAAGAATTCATGCGATATGTATCCACAATAACAAAGTCATCTCCAATTTTTTATTCCACGCTACCAACACAACAGTTAAATGATCCACCGATATGCGGTCGTGAAGTATTAAATGTCCTTGCAGAGATATCTAAATTTCCAAGGAAACCACCACAAGTTGTTGTTAATGAATATACTAGCAGGCAATGGCAAAAACGATAGCGTTATGATTTAGAAAAACGTAGCGTTTTCGTATAATGATTGATATTTGGGGACGACCTTTATCAGAATAAAAAAAACAGAAACCGATAGTAAATTCGCTGTGGAAAGTGTAAAAAAAATAATCGAAGATGAAATCGCCGAGACATTAAATTTGTCAAGTGTAGATCCTGGGGAAATAGTTGTATTTCAAGATCGCCAGGGCAAATTGAAATCTAGTAATGTTTCATTGGATGATGTCTTAATACGAAGACGTGACGTCGTTGAAGATACAATAGCGTTATATTCAAATGATGGAAAACTCAAACCAGGTGTACTTGTTTCTACAATCACAGATGCATTAAAAAATTTAAATGAAGAACTTGAAAAACATATAACAGCATATACTTCCCTTCGTAGAAATATTATCAATAAATTTTTTGGAACACCAGCGGTAACCTCTCCATCTCTCGCTGAAATTAAATCCAATTTTGATGAAATTAAATCCAATATTAAAAATATTAATGATACTGGATTTAGTATTTTTAGAGATAACATTAATAGTATTAAAAAATCTATCGAGGATATTACAAAATTTAAAACAGACAATCTTCCGCTACTTGAAAGAATAAAGATTCCTCATGAGAGGAATATCATAAATATGATATACACAGTTCTCTCTGGATCATTAGATTGGGAACCTAAAAAGAATACAATAACTCTCACTGTGTCAAAGAAGGGTATTTATCGATTAACAATAGTGTCACTGAATCAGTTTAATATATCATCATCGACTTCATATGGATACAACAACGTGATTTCAACGACTATTGACCTGGATGAATACAAACGGTTTACAATAACAAGCACTGATCCTAATTTAAATAAGACATCATTTGTATGGTACATGGAGTTTGTAGCTGATCTAAATTAGAATTTTAAACAATTAGAAACCACTTGAGATTTTAAAATAATATGATTCCGTCATCGCAATATCGCTATGATACCGTCAAAGAGTTCTTAACAAAACTCAAAACACTCATTGATGAATATGAAATAAAAATTAAAAAGTATCGCAGGAGAATTACCGTAATTGATGTTACAGTATACTCGGTATCTGGTATAATGGCCGGTGCTGGTATTATACTATCTTCAGTAACAATGGTAGCTCTGATTGCTGTCCCAATTGCTATTTCCGCGGTGACAACATTTGCTGGAATTGCAAATGCTATTACTAAAAAAATATCATCGTATTCTCAAGAAAAACTTAACGACTATATAGTAAAACATCAAGCAGTATCTAACGGTTACTCACAATTATCCTCGTTGATGTCATCATCGATTGATGATACGATAATTACCGAAGACGAATTCTCCGCGATGATACGTATTTATGATACTACGATTAAAAACGCTAGCGTTTTTTCATCTATTGCAAAATTAGACATTATAAATAATAATAATAATAATGTCGCAAGAGATTCAACTATTTCAGCGGATAGCAGAAAATACCACTCCGCGGAAAACAAGCATGATATCAATATCGTCAACAAACCCTAAATTCAGTGTGAATTTTCCCTCACCTGTTTCAGTAAAGGAAATCGCGTTGGCAAAATTACGAGTGTATCATAGTTGGCCTAATATTAGATCGGTTCCATTTGGCGGTCAGAGACCTAATAATTCTCTGGTATTTGCATATAGGAATAAAAAAGACACTCCAGATTGGAACGTTGTTTCAATACCAACTGGATCCTATCAAATTGAGCAAATTAATAATGAATTACAACGTAGAATAAAATCCATTACTAAAAAAGAATCAAAAATTGCGATAACAGTTCATGAACCAACACTATCATCTACAATTGAAATAGGCTCTCCTGGGTATGTTGTAGATATTTATAACAGTTCAATAAGAACAGTATTAGGATGGCCCGAAGATCCACCTAGAAGTGCTGGTAATTCCACGCCCGAGCCTGTAAAATCTGATTATGTCACTGATGAAATAGGACCTGAAAATCCATCAAAAGGATATAAAAAATTCGAGGATATAAACTTTACAAAACGATATCGATATAAGAATCAATATGGTGAAGATGTGTGGAGAATTCCATTTTTTAATGATTATATCCCACAGGAAGGTGAAATTCTGGAAATACATGAAACAAGTCCAACATTTGTAGACATTAAAGATCACATCCTTGATAGAATGAATAATGATTTTTTGTTGCTATTACCGTCGTTAAGATCTGGCTTTCTTACACAAGCTGAGTTTACTAGTGTAGTCGCCGCGGGTAATAAAATCATCGATGACATGGAAATATTTAATTCGAGGATTACTAATCTCTTCACTGATGAAAATAGCCCGATTTCAAAAACTAGCTCAGCTCAAGATTATAAAAAAAATATAAATGAAAATCCAAATTATAAATTACCAGGATATAATGTTCCCGAGTTAAAGAAAAAACTCAGAACTGCCATCGACGAAGGATTTAATAAAATTTATCAATCATGGAAAGATAGCCAGCCGAAGCCTATTATCCTCACTTATAATAATTCTCCCGACGGCGACGGTAGACATATTGCACCGAACAATGTGAATATTTCATCGGTGATCGCACTTAATTTAACGTGTGATGTAATCGAAGGAAGTTATCAAATTAATATGGAACAATCAAATCAAGCCCGACAAGGTTACATTCTTTATTCATTTTCACCAACAGCACCCCCCGGATTTTTAATTGTTGAGAATCCGACTAATCCAGTCTATATGCAATGTCAAAATGATTTACTAACTAGAATTAATTTTACACTCACCGATCAGTCAAATAATTTGATTGATCTACGTGGTGAAGTATTATCGATTAGTCTGTTTGTGAAAAGCTAACAAATAATTTGTATTAATCAGCAGCAGGGAGGGTGAGATGACAACATATTTGCGACCGTAGATGGCAGCAATTTGAGGGTGGTTATGACAATGTATTTGCGACAAAATCACTAAGGCTCCATTTGTAAAATGGGGTCTTTATTTTTTTTTGGTTAAAATATGAGATTTCGTAGGAAGGTTCCATTTGGCATTCTGAGGCTTTAATCAATTTTGTCGCAAAAATTTGTAGGATTCACCCTCTCTGACGTAGATGGCAGCAATTTGAGGGTGGTTATGACAATGTATTTGCGACAAAATCGCTAAGGCTCCATTTGTAAAATGGGGCCTTTAATTTTTTTTTTGGTTAAAATATGAGATTTCGTAGGAAGGCTCCATTTGGCATTCTGAGGCTTTAATCGATTTTGTCGCAAAAATTTGTAGGGTTCACCCTCTCTGCTGCTGCTAAGAAAATATAAACGTGCTTTTGCGAACACTATGGGTATATATTTTCTTTGGCACAGAATGTTTGTGTATTGATTGCACAATTACACCATGTTAGATCACTTGAAGTCTAGTCTAGCCCTATATCGTTGTCAGCCTTCTAAAAAAATGTTCATGTTTTAAGAAAATTTATTGTACATGAACTAGAAGGGACAAGCCGTAATCATCCTCTCAATTGGCTTGTTTACGTTTGTATTAGATGGGCTTATTATAAGTGGTGATTAAGACAAAAACGGTGTTAAATTTGATAGTTGCAAAACAAATTTTACTAAATTCTCTCTCTCTCTCTCTCTCTCTCTCTCTCTCTCTCTCTCTCTCTCTCTCTCTCTCTCTCTCTCTCTCTCTCTCTTCAGAGTTTAATGATCAATGAAGTTGACCGACATTGGATAAGAAAAGATTAATCAGTCTATGAAATGTAGGTTATCAAAATATGACTAAATCTTACATATCATATTTTTCCATAGTGGTTGATCCACTATGCAGCTTTAGCGACCGAAAAAGAATCTGTTCACTTAACAAGCATAACAAACTCATGTAACATGCACAACATTAATTTAATTTAGTTCTGCCCTTTTGGAACGTAAAAATAAAAAGTTGCAATTTTTTCAAGACAGCTTTAGATATACGACAAATTGTGTCTTCGTGTTACTTGGTGATGTATATGACTGAACAGCTCCCAGATCATATTTCATTCATCGTACAATTTGCAATGGAAAAAAAAAACTTTAGGACAAGTGAACTAGCATCAGGTAAGAAGGGGCAGACTGTAAACTCAATCTCGGGCAGAAGAAAAATTAATTAAAAACCAAAACGGTCTCAATAGTATCAAGTGACATTAGGTCGCCGTTTACAGTTAGCGAATTAAATCCAAACCTCACCTTGCTCTTCCGGATTTACAACAATGGATATGTTTGTATTTGGAAAGTAAGCCAATGTAATTAAATATCTAATATTAAGCCATTTATGTGTGTCAGAACTCTTACTCATGTCCCTTCGTTCACTTTATGTATGTGGGTCGACACTCTTAATTGTTTCTCTTCCTTCACTCATATGTGTGAGTCAACATTCAATCGTTTCTCTCGCTTCACTCGTATATCAAAACACTAATAGTTTCTTTTCCTGACATGTGTGTCAGCCATCTTAATCTCGTCTCTTCTCTCACATAATATGTGTCAGCACTTTCAGTATCTCTTTCTGCTTCAGCATTCTTGCTTCCGTCAAATCATGTGAGACAGCAATTAAGTATGATTGTCTTTGTGAGAGGATTCCTACTTGTTTTTTTTTGTTTCGTTCCATTTGTGAAAATATTGCTAGGATTATAGGTATTGTTACAAGCCAGGGGTCTTTTGCTTGACCGAGCGGTGTCAAAACCCTAGCTAGAATCCCGCTAGAAGTCATAAGTGTACTCCATATTTCTCAAGACTTCTATACAACTTCAGTTGTAAGTTGGAAAGCATGACGTGTCCATTCTATACATAAATTTTAATCTAATCAATGTAAGACCATATTATTTACAACTTGCCAAATAACTATCAACTGTACATCTGCATAGTTTCTCTACAATAACTTTCCGGTCCGCCAGTAGTTCACACCGTAGAAACTCTACAACTATCCATAACACGGGGGACTATTTTAACTGCGCCAGTCCATCTACCATTTCAAGGCACATCACACCAGCAAAACTACATTACATTCGCCAAGATGGCGACATAAACGGTATCTGCCGAGTCCCTTCTCATTTATTCCATTGTGTAATTTACCGGTTTCCTATCCTAAATACTGTCACTACAGTCATAACACCGATGTACACACTAGATTTTATAAAGTACTTCATCAATACAAGAACAGTCATGCGGATTGGGTCTGAATTCGCTATGACCATGACATCTTAAAAATTCACTAACACTTTCCGTGACGTTTGCTCCTAATAATTGAATAATTATTTCGTGCTAAGGAATATTTCCCATTGCACTGAATTCCAATAATCAAACAAGTAATCATGCAAACCTACAAATTGCTTTAACTAAATGTGCATCTCCTTAATTTTATTACAGTATTTTGGAATGGCAGGGAGTGTTAATTGTTTAAAAAGGATTGATGTGGAACTTACAAGGGATAGGAATTTTACTTTGTTTACATGGGAATAACCGGGACGTTGTACGGGATATGCAAGCTGTTTTTGTTTTATTGATATCATTTATGATCAGTGGATAAATGGGAGTATGTCACTCTAAGCCTTGTACTGAATAGCAAATGTGCTTTATGTATAGCAAGTGTGGAGATGTTTGATAGAATATTACTGGGTGTTGAATATTATATTCCTGGGGATTGGTAATTGCACAACGATATTGTATGAATAGTACCTCACTGAGTGATAGATAATTTTAACATTACTTTTCCCATCTTGACCTTAGAGAGTCTCACCTGTGTTAAATAATTGGACATTTATTAAACATATCATTATCCATCTTTATCCTCGGACTGTCTCATCCTTGATACATTTTTTTAAAAATAGGATTTAACATCTTAACGACATAATCAAACATCTTAATCTTATGGGCATTTGTAAAATTTTATTTCCGGTCAGAGGTCAGAGAACCATACCATGTTTAATTTCTGTTAGAGACTAGACAGTCCCATTATGTTAAATTCCTGTTAGATGCCAGAGAAGCCCCACCACGTTAAATTCCAGTTTAAGGCCAGAAAACAATCACCGTGTTAAATTCTTGACATTTTTGACTCTAGAATGACAAATTATACTACTCATATCCTTTCAAAACAATAGAAAAAGTCGTGTAATATCCAGATAGAATTGTGTTATACATAATATAGGATTGATTGTGTTTTTTTTTCAATTCTAAAGACTTAATTTCGACGGAAGATTTTGTTAAATTTGGTGGACAATAATGGTTGTAAAACGGTTCTTAAGAATGCGGCTTAAACATAATAATGATATGTCCTTGCATCCGATTGTCTAAGCTGGTTACGTTTCTCGAGACAACATTATTATCCTATTGCAATTAAACCGGATGACTAAGTGTATATTACAAATCTTCTAAATCCATTTTTTTAGCTGCGGCAATGAGGGTCAAAATCATTCTTCTTGTCCTCCTCCTTTTCAAATGCGGATCGTAAAACTAGATTTTCTTTCGGTATGTCCGGTAAATATTACCCTTCAAGGTCATTTGGGCTCACTGCCTAGTCTGCATAATTAAGAGTTGAACTTCATAAAACAATTTGTATGTGAACTTAGGTTTCATAGGGTGTAAAAATGGGACTGTTGACTTAACGGCAAGTTCTTTGTAGACCGTACATTTTAAAAAGTCTTGTAAATCCTTATGAGAGATATAGAGCAATGAAATCACGATACAAATAATTTACAAACTTTTAGTAGACGATTTTCATTCAAAGTAAAAACTTCATGCCTGACAATAATAACTGGAATAATAAAAAATTTTCATCCATAATTTGATAAACTTTAAAACTATAAAACCCGAATCCTCTAGAGAAAGTATGTGCTTAGTTAGAATTAAAGCTGTTACATATTGTATCAGGGGCTTTCATTTTCCGTGTAAATACAATATGAAAACAAGAAACATCAGAGCAGAGTATACCTCATCCATTCAAAATTACTTGATGTGAAACACAACAAAACCTGCAAACAAAAATAATTTTAACATAATATGTCTTATTATTAGCTAAATTTTAAGAAACAGCATCTGGCTCATTCTTGATTGTCATTAACAACAAACGTATTTTCCTCAAAGTATTATTTTCAATATACATATGAACATATCAGCACGCGATGAGACATATGTGTGGACATGAGGAAACATCTGAACATATCAGCACGCGATGAGACATATGTGTAGACATGAGTATACATATGAACATATCAGCACGCGATGAGACATATGTGGACATGACGAATGGTCTCTCTCAAATTAGAGTAGATATAAAAAGAGATGCTCATTGGATTTATGGTGGCCTATCATGATTTCTGGATGATTCCATGCATAAAGTACAAAGATCACAGGACAAAAGTCGAATTGCTATAATGTTTAATACAAATCATCCTCAACAAAATAATCATGTCCTAACGAAGTTATTACCATGTGGGCAACATATGACATTAACGGCTGACGAGAAATACAATTTACAAAGACCAAACACTCTAATCGTAATTTAGATAATTGCAATGTTGACAGTTTCTAAGATATTGCATAAAATCATACAAACATTAAGAGGCGGTGAGGATAAAAAAAAACGTAGTTATAAAATACTTCTCCAAAAACGTTCCTGCACAATATTTCATGACCACTGAATGAATTGTCTCAAAGACACATGACCAAGTAGAAACATGTCTCAAATTTCTAACAAGGTCCTACTTTTTAAACTCAATTTAACCCTTATTCGTCTTAGCCAAGTCGTATCGATGAAGAGTATTAATAAGTACCGGCCTGGTAATAAATATACACCTTGCAATTAAACATTTTAAAAACTTTAAAAACTTAAAGTAAAAATGATACAATTATTGTGCACAGCAACCAACGTGCTAATAATTAGTATTATATCCGCCTACATGCCCCACACAGAATTACAAAAACAGGAGATATAATCATAAAATATATCACAAGAATCAAACAGGTAAACTAATCAAACTGAGAAAGTTACAATGCATGCATTGAACATCGATCATAAAAGATACTAACAACATCGTTACAATGATAAATATAACTGTCGTGAAACACACACAGAGACATGATTTTCCCTTGGGTAGATTATAACTTGATTATTTTGAAGTAGTGGTATCAAAAAGTATGTAAAAGATGCGTATCTTTCCTTGTGTTTGTGTTTTAACTGTCACACATGGAGGCTTACTAAATATGCTGTAAATAACGAATACCGCAGTTTGGTAAAATTTCATGTTTAGCGCTTAATGAGTAAAATATTTCCCAAAACTCTATCAATAATGTTTACCACAGACTGCATTTTGATCGTTTCAAACACCAGCGATAAGGCTTGCAAACCTATGAAACAGAAAGTCTTACATAAAATATTCAGACCATTAAAGTACCATTATTGTACCCCAAAGCATCCTTTTGGACGGCGCAGTGCCGTGCTCCTTTTCAGGTTCTTCATGTTTCCACATTAGATAAAATGATCTGAGGATTTTTTTATTCCTAACACTATGTTGCTCCGCGGCCAAATCTAAGATCTCGTTCGCGGAATCACTCTACTGCCTGCAGATATTTTAGCCTTCTAGCTTGCTTGGTTTCATTACACTTAACAACTAAACAAAATAATCAACAAAAACCACCATTTAACTCAAAGGGG
The DNA here is from genome assembly GCA_016746295.1 of Potamilus streckersoni. Lineage (NCBI taxonomy): Eukaryota > Metazoa > Mollusca > Bivalvia > Unionida > Unionidae > Potamilus > Potamilus streckersoni. Next base: position 19,451 of record JAEAOA010000288.1, read on the forward strand.
GTTTTCAAACATGGCCTTAAATTT
>JAEAOA010000029.1:0-234937 GCA_016746295.1 Potamilus streckersoni
ACTTCAGTGACATTCCCTGAATCTTTATATATCAACGGCTAAGCTGTCATTTTGTGACCGTATGCAAAATCTACGATAATTTGCGCGTACTTGTATGTACGTCTCTGAACACGATCATGGGGAAAAATTAATAGATGTACTTTATTAGATGTGTGAACATCAAACTAGCCACGGGAAATCTTCCTTGCTAATTTTTTTAATGGCAGCTTCACATTCCATTAATCGCGAGGACTGTAGTATATTTTGGATAAAGTAGGCTCAATAACCATTAGATCAATATATTTTACCTCCGTTGAGTGAGCTTGTATCCACGGGAGGTACACCCGAGTGGGCTTTGTGCAATCGTAGCCTTTATACATCGTTTAAATGTTCCATCTAGCGAATGCTTCTCTGAGTGAAGGATTAACTGCATTCGAGTAATGGATGAGGTCCAGGTCGGCACGGACATCGTCCGATGCCTTAGATTTTATAATCAACTGATATATAAAGCCGTGTACGAGAACAAAGTAATTATGTGTTTTCACTAGGATATTTACTTTATGGTTGTCCAGGTAGTTTTGTTAATGCAGCAGCGATGTAAACGCAAAATTTCTTTTTTTTAGACCTGGAAACTCTACGAGCGTGAATGCCACAAACGTGAACATTTTTGCCCCACACGTTCCAGTTTCCAGTTATCGCATTTCATCCATTATGTGTTTGAACTCAGTTGGATTTCCGGCACAAGTTTTCGTGCAGCATCGCATATATCGCAATATGAACGCAGGATTGTATCACAGTTGTGTGATATTCAACGCGGCATTGCTAAAAATGAAAAGATCCGAAGATTTGAAAAAATTACCATCATTTATTACTCCCTAACAAACCAAATCTCAAGTGTTGTTAAATATAAGCATAAGAGGGTTGACATGGGATGGCCTGCATGTGATTCCTCCATCGTCAGACAATCGGCGGAGTTATAATGCACTGAAAGCTATCACCGTAGTGCTTCATGTATCCACACGAAGCATATCATCTATCGTTGATTTCTTTTCCACGACCATTGAAGCTCCTACCATTGATGACCTTGATTCAAGTGGAAGTATTCTTGTTTTGTGCGATGATGTAATGCCTGAAGACCAAATCAATTCCGCGAAAATGTTTTTCAGAGATCTATAACTCCCACCCACAGATGTTATTTATATGATTCAACGATACGCATACATGCTTAACGTTAATCTTTAACATGTGGATGATATTCCATGGAGATGACGCAAACGGCGTTGCAAATATTCATTGAAAATGGTGTGACGCCAAACTCTTGTGAGATAAGTTTCGAAATATGTTTGCAAAGGTCACTCAGGAGCCGTATGGTTTTCTCACAGTTTATTTCACTACAGCTTTGGAAAAAAAGACAATTTAACAATCACGATCAATATATAACATGCCAAAACCATCAAGTTATGTCATAGCAGAATATGATTGCGAACACCATAAATTGATTCAAAATGTCATAGACTGCTCAAAAGTGCCAAACGTTCGTTACAGTTATGACAGACTTCAAAAAACCTCACAGAGGACTTTGAACAAACAATTAAACCACTGCTAAACCCATGCGAAATAGGAGAAAATGTTAGGACATAAAAGGTCATAAAAGTGACCATTAAAAAAGTGGCAGCGCTAACGAGAAGAGAAAAAGAACCTGATCCAATTTGTAAGATAAATAATTGCACCAAGGATATTAAACAAGCCATGAATGCAACCGCGTAGAATATTGTATGCTTGCCAGGAGCGATTGCCGAAATCGAAGATGACATCGAAGTTGAAAAGATCACGAGGCAAATCTGATCTGATCTGGATCTGATCAGGTTTGCCTGCAAAACGTATTTGATTGAGTTTCTGAGCAGGGTTGTTACTGCGAAAATAGCTGTCTGAAATCACCTGAAACATTGGAATCAGAGACTCTAGTACATAGTTTTTGTTTGTCAAAGACTTCTTAGACACAAATGTGGCATCAATATGTATGCACTCAAGGATTGTTTCTACAACGAGATAGTGGAAAATCACCAATAGATCCACCCGGGTTATATTTCCTAGCGAATATGTTACACAAATATTGGGTCAATAAAGATAAACAAGATATCGACTGTTATTGAAAAGGAAGAACTTGCCCGTGTCACAATTCACGGTAGAAGACGAAAACAATTGTTTCAGACATTTTTCAGTGGTGTAAACAGTGTCACATTTTATGAACGTGGTGCTAAATCATCATAATGTACAATGGCCTGAAATTCCTCAAGTAGATATTTGTATGATTGCATGAGAGTTGTACAAGTACAAAGATTTATCAGCTAGAAGTAATTGTGATTGTGCCACATGAAGAAGACCGACCTGTCGATTAATTAGATCCCAATGTTAGGATATGAAAAAAAATAAAAACAATAAACGAAACTGAACAACACCTGCGAGATGAAACGACCAAAAATGAACCCTGTTGTGTGAAATTCAAACGCGTAGTAGTAGAAGCTGTTTGTAGAAACGCCGCGGCATACACGTTTGGCGGGAATTGCAACGACGAAATTGCATACTGGTGCCAATATAAATTGTTGTTGGAGCCACATTAATGGCAACCGGTGTGACTATCATCATTAGTAAAATCATCTCATGTTGTATTAGATAAAATAAGTAGGCTGTCCAAATTCAACACCGTGATGGCGGAAAAGGGAAATCATCAGCGACTCCGATAATAGATATGAAACCGCCGTGGTGGTGGACTGATGGTAAAGGATGAATAGTTTCCTTTTAAAACAAAAAGAATATAAAACTCAAGAATAAGCACTGAGCATCCTGCTTGTCACATTATATTCACAAAAGACGTTTATACTCGAATAGTGTGATAATAGCGGATTTGTCAGTTGCTATATAGGTCACTGCATTCTAACCCCTCCACCAATCATTTTCGACCTCTTGCATAGACGTATATTCGTAACTTTCACAGATTAAAATAGCGGGTTTGCTTGCATTCACCCTTGATTTTGAGTCATATGGAAATAAAGTCATGGGGGATAGAAGGCAGTGACCTATATAAGAAACCTCATGAGATGGTGTAGTTGGAACAAAACACAACGAGTCATTTATAGTCTTCCATTGTTGCATTCACTTTTGATGATCACTTATGTTATAATATGATTAAATGTCCAGTCGTTTACACTTTTTTTTTAAAATCCATATTAACATGTATGCCTTTTAGCCAAATGTCAAGAAAATTTCCTTGTATTCGTTAATGGTTACGAGAAGGTTATTTCGTTTTCTTCGTAAACACTTTTGATTACAAGTCCTTTTAGTTACAAGCATGAAATGTCTTCAATCAACAAGCTGACCAAACCATGGGAGACATTTAATAAATAGTGACACATGTAAATAGTTTCGCGAGGAAATGAAAGACTAATTACAGTATGTCATAAAAAGCATCACACCTCTTGACTGGTTGATCATAATTCTATCTAAACATTGCATTATCACAGTCAAACGTTTTCATAAACTTCTAAAAAAGCAAAATTTCGTAAAAGAAGGATTTGATGCTCAAAGATGTAAATGACAGGCACTTTTTCCGAAACGTCTAAAAGCAAATTTCACCTATATTAAATAGACTGGTCAGCACATTTACTAATTATTTAATCATTCTAAATGCGGCAGCATAACAGTATAAAAGAATTCATGACGTAGGGGAACGAGCAGTCTTAATACAAAGTACTGTTTTAAACAATTTGCCTACTGCGAAAAATAGAAACAAATATATAAAAAAGAAAATTTTCACTAGTTTATAACTAAATTTTTAAACTTACAAAAGTCGCATTAATAAATCTTTAACATATCCCTTTATTTAAAGCAAAAACATAAAATTTGTCATTTTTTGATAAGTTTTTTCCAAATGGCTACTTTAAATTCTTTTTATGTATTGATCATCCCATGTGTATGTTATTTGCCAGTATTCTGGCAAATTTATTATCAAGACTTCTTGAGATATCGATTTCAACCAGGCGTGTCCAACAAGCAAACAGCGTGCGACATGCGGCCCAATGTTTTATATATGTCCAAAAATGTAAAGTAACTGTTTTATTTAACAATATTATTACAACCATGTAATAAGAATGTTATTAGTGTCATGTAATAATTGTGCTGGATTTTTCTAAGTTTTAAACTGTACTTGCTCATGCGGCTCGAGACCTGAAGCATTGTATCTGTTTAGGTTCCCAGCCATAAAAGGTTGGACGCTTAATGCCTCGTAAACAGGTTTGCTGTAACCTGTCAATAATAAGGAACCTATACATCTGTTTTTAACTTCCTGTAATGAATAACTATAACGGTTTGTAAGATTTAGCTTGATATCTCTTTCGTTTTGATTCTCTACCTCCGTGCTTAAATTTGATTTCGACGAGAATACATTAATTTCTATTATATTTCTCTTTGGTACAAGAGGTAAGTTGTCTATTTTTGTGTTATAAAATTGACAGTGTCTTTAATTACTTTAAAAACTGTAACTGACTGCGTGCAATTTTGAGGCCCTGAAACTTGAATGATACTATGTTCAAATAGTATAGCAGAAAGAAATAACAGTTCGTTCCAGGCTTGATTTAATCGCGCAGTTTTTCTCTCTACTAACTTAGAAATTAAACATTTTACATGAAATAAATATTTGTTGTAACCCTTTTTTTTAAAATAAATAATTCGTCTGGAATTGTAATTGACCTTGCGCATAATAACATGTACTTTCATTCGATGGTGGATACAAAATGAAGGGACGATAAGTAGTAAAATAAATATCTCATTTAGCTAAGAATAAAAATATCACCGCAACAGTATTTTTTATATTGCAATAAAAATAAAAAAATGAAATAAAGATAAATATTAAATGTTGCAAATGGAGGGATTATTTTTCAAGGCACGTCATGCTTGATTTGTATGAACGCTGTACAAACATATTACATTATCAACTGAAAAGTGAACTAAGTGGTAGAAGAAAAATCTGACTATGTACAACAATTTTCTATTCCTTCTCCGTATGCTCCTGAAATAAAACCAACTACACACAATTAGCAAGAAACAAGTTGTTTTATTTAAAGACAGTTTTCAAAAGATGATAAGAAAATGCTAACAAATATCCAAAGGTTTCTAATAATATGTAGATTAAACACCCTAGGAAAAAAGAACAAATGCTCTCAGAAAAAGCATAGGACTCAAAAGGAAAATTAAGATTGGTCGAGGAAACTGAAAACGCAAAGTTTTAATTGAAGGAAAATGGACAAAAAGAAACAATTACTAAAAATATGATAAAGAATTAAACATTGCGACCAATACTCCATTAATAATTGATTAAACCAGAGATAGTTAGACAAACTCCTTCATTTACACTTCAACCACCACATGATTATTTATTACAAGACGTTCAACCTCCACCTTCACGTAAACATCCACCTCCACCCTAACGTTCAACCTCCACTTTCACGTAAACATCCATCTCCACCCTAATATTTATTAAAAGTTTATTTCACATTCAGGTTCACTTCAACCTCAACAGCTGCCTCGCTGGGCACTGATCATTAAGAGCTTAGCGTTACGGCTGGTCGGCCTAGTGTCAGGATAATGTGACTAGGTGTAACATCATGCTAAATGTCTGAGGCATGATGCCCCAGTGCTAGGCATTGCTATAATCTGCTACACTATAGACATCGTAGGAATATGACTAAAAATTTGTAAAGCTACGTTAAAAAAGCCAAATCACATACAGAGAAACACACACACACACAAACACACACACACACACACACACACAAAAGCAAAGCTAGACTTTCTGTCAGCTGTGCTCTTGTACGTTTTTGCAATTTGCAAACCAAATTATTATCTGTTGTAAGTGGTACAGTTTGCCAACCAATTAGGACGCTTGCCTGAAGATTGTTTGAAAATTATATTTCCGTTTATTACCAAAAATTTCTCAACTAGATATGAAGATTTCATTCGACAGATAATATTAATCAATATTCTTGAACACGATAGTCCTAGAGCATTTTTTTTTAAATGACAGTTCTGGAACACCTTTGGAAACAACAAGAAAAAAAACATACTATGTTCAAATCGTAATGGTTTTTCGACAAGCGTACTATTAGAGAACATCGAGAAATGTCCATATTATTTAATTGGAAAATACTTGGTACAATAAAATATCAAAGTCACTAAACGATTTATACTAAAAAAGGGTTCAGTACACTGAAAGAATGGGACTACTAACGACTGGTTCAGGTTAACTTTGTATTTGTGTTTAGAATGAAACCTTTTCTAAAAACATGGCGAAAAACGCAATTTTATGACACTAGTGACAATACACAGTACAACTTATTTGAATTACAACAAACGGATGAGACGATATAAGATCTAAGTGGAACACCAATCAGAAGTTTCTTTAGATTAAGATCTAAGTGGACCACCAATCAGAAGTTTTTTAGATTAAGATCTAAGTGGACCACCAATCAGAAGTTTTTTAGATTAAGATCTAAGTGGACCACCAATCAGAAGTTTTTTAGATTAAGATCTAAGTGGAACACCAATCTGAAGTTTTTTAGATTAAGATCTAAGTAGACCACCAATCTGAAGTTTTTTAGATTAAGATCTAAGTGGACCACCAATCAGAAGTTTTTTAGATTAAGATCTAAGTGGAACACCAATCAGAAATATCTTTAGATTAAGATCTAGACTATTTATCCAAGATAGATTGCGATAAAAAAAGTAGGCAAAGTTGAAATATACCAAAATGCCCTCCTTGTTATCGTACTTTATTTTCATGATAAATGGTGTAGAAATAACTGAGTGTTATAAAATAAGAAACAGTGTTGTAGTGTCGGCGATGCCATTCAAAATTCACTCTGGTGCTATATGGATCGGTTGACGCCAATTCGATATATCATTCTATAGCTAAATGTAGTCAACAGGCTGTGAGAATGGGGGCATGGTGGTAAGATTCTAACTGCATTGATGTTTTATGCCGTCTTAATGCTGATGCAGATGAACGCCGTTATATTGGCATGTTCTATATTTCAGCTAATTCATCCTTGTCATCAACGACAACACTTCCATCAACTACATCGACAAATCCAACAACGATACTAACAATCACAACAATAGTCCCGAATACAGCGTCAACATTGCAAGGTAAATATTTAGAAATGAAATGACACTTTAAATAATAAACCATGTTTTTATTATACCTTTGTTTATATTTATACATTTTATGCTAGAAATATTTGTTTCACCTTTCTTTCGAAGTTTGAAATTGCCTACAATGATGACACAGTCTATGTCCAAAATATGTTTTATGTTGATAAAAGAACTTCGAATGTGCTAAAGACTATTATCTTCTTATTTCATAATACAATTAAACAATAATAATTTAAGAAAGGTTACATCGTGATAAATAAATAGCTGTTTCGTGTGTATGTATATTTGGTTCGTAAGCTTTGATACCAACAACGTCTGCCCATCTTTGATCATTCACATGATTAACACAAATCATTCTATACAGGAATCGTTTCGTAGCTTACGTGCGCAATGTATATGTAGATTGTTCATTCATAACCCATAACTTATCTTCAAGGTTCTATTGCTTCTTGTTAGGTAAATGCTATCTGACATTAATTAAAATCTGTGAAAGCTAATCATTCTTTCCATTCATAGTGGGGGATTGTTTCAAGTTTGGTTGGGGTTGTCGCTTTCAATTGCGTCCTGCAATAATTTAGTCGTTGTGTCACAAAGTTGACGTCCGGAATATAGTAAATATATTTTAATACTGTTATTTGGCACTAATTTAGAAAGATATAAAATCATCTACATAATACCTCACGATTATTAAATTGTCTTAATGAGATAACAATTAGCCAACATACATCGATCTACAATTAGAACTAGTATTTTCAGCAGTTTGCAAAGTTTCTTCAATGCTTTCGATGGACTCGAATACATTTTGAGTAATAATGAAAATAATAGTGACAGAATTTGAGTTTATAGAATATGCTTGGCGAATTTTGGAAACAAGAATGATTGTGGTATTTAGACTCTGTTACGTTATTTGTAACCATCAGTTTCACAACTAATAGAATCCAATGATAACTTTCTAACCCTTTGGGGAAAAAACATTCGTCAAGAGCATCGAGCAAATAATTTTTCTTCAATAATGAATTTCTCTATTAAATAACAACGCTAATAAATGCACTTGTTCATCTCACTTTTCATTTAAACTGTATTATAATTGCACGGTACAACCTGCACTAGATGTCCTGTTTCAACGCCTTCAGAAGAATCTCAGCCGGGTAGACCATCTTATCATTCATCATCTTCTTTTTAGTTTAAAGCAACATTTTATTTATTTTTAAATGTCTTTAAACACTATATCAAGTAATATCCATAACTATAATACATTCTAGTGGCATGAAAATTGGAACAATTAAATGGCAAAATTTTAAAATGGGATGATATACTAATTATTGTCACGGATGTCAGTTACGTATCATTACCAGTTGCTAAGATAAAACCTTTTTAGAAGTTGGCGCTAGTAGTCACGAGCAAATTTTGTCAATGGAAGTTTTCTATCAGATAGCAAATATAAAAAATAACGTGCTAAGACATCAAGTATATTTTTTTCCAAAACGAAGTCCCTTAAACAGGAAAGTTATGAATGCCTTTTAATTAGAACTAGCTTATCTCCAATCAGAAAATGGTGCATCATTTGTTTAAATGGAAATGTGCAAAGTATGATATCAGAGGAGAACGGCTGATGTTTTACTCTGCTCTTTCTTGTATGGCTTGATGCCTCGTGCTTTAACTTCGCGTTCAGTTTAATATTTCATGCTTAAACTGCATGCAAAATTTAATGCCTCGTGCTTTAATTGCAGGTAACTATGACCTACGTCTACAGTTAGATTTAGATGTTTATCTGGATTCCAAAGACATATACGAAGACAGTACTTCGATAGAATTACAGAGCATGACCACAAACTTCAGTGTGTCAGTGAGTTAGGCAAACTTGAAAACTATCTTAAGAACAAAACATAATTACAAGAGAGGACACCTAATTAACTTGAATTAATAATTATTAGCAGTTGAAGTGTTTGCTAAAACATTCTTTGCGAGATGGATTAGATTTATTGCTGTAGATAATATCTACATTATAATTAAAACATACAGTTTCCATGTGTTATAACCAACATTTACAGAAGATCCCAAGAAATAATTTATTCTTAAAACTGGTTCCATGTATTATAGTCAACATTTACGGAAGACCAGATAAAATAATATACTATCCAAACTTGAATTCATGTGCTACAGCCAACATTTACATAACACACCATAACATAGTATATTCTTCAGGCCGTGTTCCATGTTCTGCAAGCAAATATTTACAGACCATTTATCACGTGACATTACCATCACAAGTTATACTGTTTTGGTAATTTCTTTAAGGAGTGTGTGTTAACACATTCATTTCTTCTGTCACGCTTGCTAAGCACACAGCTAACGTCATGTATAAGCTATAATCTACTTGTCTTGGGAATATTACCAAGACTTTGTGTTTGAGCTTTAAAGATTGTCGCGGGGTTAATGTTGAACTCTTACGCAAGGTTACCATGACCAATCAGAGACCGGTAACTTGAATCGGCAAATTCGACCGGTCGTATCACTGAACAAACGCTTGCCGTTATCATACCTATATATTCAAGGATCAAAAGGACAGTCCATATGGTGAACCGGGCGTGTTCTTATCCATCCCCACGTTATCAGACAGCGAGAGGGACATTTTCCTCTACGTTTTATTTGATCGGTTCACAGCGATATCCAAACAAAATTAAGATAGAGGCCGTGATTTTAATCCGGCGGCAGAACTTAGAGAATGATTCTAGGGAAAGACAATGTTTCGGAAAGGTCAGTAAGTTCTTTGCTCGATTTTTGCAGAATATTACGGCGTCATAATTGTAATTATTTGTAGTATGTACACTTAACTACTAGAATAGTTTAGTATGTTGAATTACATATATAGTGTTTGATTTACATGCGCATTTGAGAAATGGGCTTGAGCCTTACGTGAGAATTATTCAATGCGAGGCGGAATTATGTAGATTGTTAGCTTGTGGTCAGAATTAATTTTGTAATTCGCTATTAGGTTACTTTGTAGTAAACCAGTACATGTATTAATGCGTTATGTTAGAATTTATAAATACTTGAATTGTGAATTTGGAATGGTTGAAGTATGTATGATTAGTTATTATGGACCTATGCATATATCAGAGCATGGTTTATTGAAAATTTGATTACTTTGTATGATAGTAAGGTAAAGAAATGCGTATGATTGTTGTGATATTGTTTAGTTGAATGGGGTCAGGAACATGTACTGATGAGACGGAATTTATTGATGTATGTATAAGACGTAATTGATACCGTGTATTATGACGTTTGTTTTACCATACAAGAACTATGATTATCTCGATGTGAACAAATGTCTGACTGAAGTACTTTAATAGCCGTCATCCGATGATAGGATGTGTTTAGTGTGAGATGAGAGGGCTAAAGAAAAAGATTTTACCGTTCTTGTATTTTCACATGAAGCTTTTTATGGGATAGAAATCTTCCGGTTTCATTCGGTCCCAAGTTTTCAAGAGTTGGAGATGGAATTGAAATTGTAGCAGAAACTGTTGAAGTCGATAGAAGTGTTGTTGTAGGAGAGAAAGTGGTGAAGGAGAAGGAGTGTAGAGACAGTCGAGGAGAAGGAGAAGGAGTTTGGAGAAAGGACGGGGAGGAAGATGAGAAGGAAATGGGAAAAATAAGAGACAGTGGAAAAAACAGAGGAGAAATACAAGGACTGGAGGGAATCAGTCACATACAGCTAATCAAGTGATGCAAAAAGCTTATTAAATGGTCGAGCGAAAAGAGTGTGATTGTAAATTTGAGCTATTTGGTTGTTGATTTGTTACTAAATTGTTATTCAATGAATTTCAACCTTTTGTGTATATTTCGCCATCAAACCATCGGCTTTGCTGACTGGAGGCTCAGAGCTTTACATCTATCTTTCACTAAATTTAACTGCCAATACAACAGAGCCTGAATGGAAGTGGGACTTTTATAATAAGGTAAATAAAATTTTGGTAGCACTATTTTATCTTTCTCAAAGTAAAAGTACCCTAAGTTCATTGGATCATTTTAGAGCACTTTTTTCTCTTTCTCAAAGTAAAAGTGCCCTAAGTTTATTGGAGCATACATTGGTACTGCCTTACACATTGACAAAAATCAATAATCTAGGTATCCAAGTTTACGGTTGCCTCACATGTTATCTTTCAAAACCAAAAGCATCATCTGGTTGATTGACTGTAGTATATTTTCATGCTGTATTACATGTTGATATATTTATAACACAGACGTTTCCAGTTTTCATGGACTGATGTACTGTCCTACATGTTGACTTTTTCCAACGAAAATCATTTTCAAGTCCTTAAACTAATGTATAATTTGGTGTTTATTCTTTAAAAAAAGAATAAATCTTTGGTTTCAATGGCTGTATTATACACTGGTGTTTTTCGAACATTGATACTCAGAAACACGTGTGCCTCACCATCTTGTCTAGCAAAAAGGGTTTCTTATAAAATGCCTCTCCTTGGGAGACGAAAATATTTAACATAACAAGTGTTAGTTTTTCACTAAGCTCACTTAGCGAAGAATCTTGTGAATGAATCTTACAAATGACACATTAATTACTTCCACCTGCAGTAAGACATTATTACACTAAATAAAGTTTTCCTATAAAGACTTGTTTGAGCAATTATTACTTTGGTAATGTGATTCATTAGGCCTATAATCTTGTTGGAGTGTTGGAGACACAGTACAAATTATTTATCAATAATAAATATATAATTATAGACTATCATATGTCTGAGCCATTGGAAAGTAAAAATGTCATTTAATGTCTTATATAATTCGATATGTCCTGCCTATTTTAGAAAAAATGATTTCCAATCTGTAATTCCAGATAACAAATTATAAATAAATCATGTGCTCTCTCTCTCTCTCTCTCTCTCTCTCTCTCTCTCTCTCTCTCTCTCTCTCTCTCTCTCTCTCTCTCTCTCTCTCTCTCACACACACACACACACACACACACACACTCACCGATTCAAGCCGAATAATGAGACGATGCCTATTTAATTTCCACATTCACATCGAATCACAAAATATGAATAAATATTTAAATCATTATGTTGTGAAATACTTAATAGTCATGTTCTGACATTCTCTAATTAGTGGAGCAATCAATGTCTAGGCATGCAAGATATTGTTACGTGTCTAGGCTCTTACAAAAAGTAACAAGAGCGAAGACAACAAGCTTAGTAAATTTTAACAAACAATTTATTTTTCTACAAAACCAAGGTAAAAAATGAGAAAAAGAACTTACGGTTTTACGAATCAATTCCAAAATAATCTAAGAATTAAAAAATAGAACTTCTATCAATAAAAAATCCTAAGTGAATCACAGTTCAAATCCCGATGAATTTCAAGATGGAAGGCGATGACGTCGTCGACAGTCAGCGTTGTTTTGATGTGTCAAAAGTTGTTTTGTTGAATAACAGAAAATAATATTCCAGTTTGTAATTCCGAATAATATTCAGTGAATGTCTTTGTCCAAGAATTCTGTATGAGCACTTGTATTTTCCTTGGAAAAGAATCACTAATTCCATAAAATAAAATTTCAACTCAAACTGGTCACAACAAAACACCTTTAAGTGTCAAAGACTTAAAGCACAACTGGCTTATTCTCATAAAGAAAACAGTTATACACAAAGTTAAGACGCAAAACAGATTCCCGTAAAAGGGTCAAGTGATCATTCTTCCAGAACAAGATAGAAGCTATTTACATGCCTAACATCATGCACTATAAGCATGGCCTTGATTCCACTGAATGAATCTTAATATTACAAAGAATTAAAATATTTTTAAAATGTTGTTTACTATAACCCTTACTGGTTACTGAATCATGGTTAAGAAATATATACAGTTTTTCATTATTAGCTGTTTATCAAAATAAAGAATCAGATCAAACAGAACTAAATTTTCTGGATAATTTTAAAACCCAGTAAATAAAGCTACATTACAATAACATGTAATTGAAAAAAAAAATTAAAGCTAAGAAGCAAATAATTAAATTACATATGCATAACTTTGTCACTAGCTGACTAACTTCCTCCAAGGACTACGTGATGAATTCTTTACCTCCATTCAAACTAATGCGTGGTGTACTTTGACCGAAATAGTTGTTGACTTGACTTCGACCATCAGCCTTGATTTATGAATGGCAATTTCACTCGTGTTGTAAATATTTAGTTACTATTACAAAAGTCAGCCTCTGAATTAAAAAATTGAAATATAAATGTTATTATAAACTCATATGACTTACATAAAATTATTATAAATTAATATATATATATATATATATATATATATATATATATATATATATATATATATATATATATATATATATATATATATATATATATATATATATATATATATATATATGCCTAACGGTCACGTGAGCATACCGAAAGCAATTTGTTACAAATAGCACAAGTACAGTATAAGGAACAGGAAATTCAGAAAGCAAATAACGTTTTTTTCTTCGTGGATTTTTAAATTCTCATAGGTTTTGTTTTGTTGTTTATCATTGTGTTTACTGATATTGTTTATTGTATTTTGTTTTAAAGTGTTAACAGTTCGTATTTTCACTTCTGTATAACATTGCCTTCTTATTTTTATCTGCAATAATTTTATTGCAAAGATTTTATATATTATGCTTCCATTTCTTGCTCTATTTTTCTCACCTTCTCGGTCTCGGTCACGTAAAATACTTAGTACAATGGCTGAAAATAGTAAAAAAAAAATATGTCAGCAGATTAATGTTAGCAGATTAATGTTAGCAAAATGTAAAAACATTACAATGCTCTCTTTCGCGCTGAATTCTTTAAATTTCGTTAAATGTTTCTCAAGCTTGGCAAAGTCAAATGAATCTTTCAAAGATGACATGAATGGATTAAATATTATATATCTCGCTACCATACCGTTAAAAAGTAACCAATTTACGTTTATACAAATCGAATTGATTAATTAAAGTAAATAATATCAAGATATTTTGCATATTTAAATTTTGACCATAATCATGCATAGCTACGTGCTTACTAGAATAGTAAATTCGTCAAATATGCAATTTAAAGTTAGACGTAAAGCAATAGACATGAAACTTTCTTTAACATCAGCGAATTTTAAATTGACTTTAATAACAAGCATACGATTTTCTAACAGTTGCATATCCGTCAGGTTTATTGAACGGCAAGGTTTGTCCTCTTGTAGCTGCCTTTTAGATGTCAAGACACGCCTGGTTTTAGTTGTCAACAACCACCCACACCGTTTGCGGAAGATTTGCCAAAATATTACAAATACAGTTTCAGGCTGGTCAACGTAAATATTTAGCATTTAAAACTCTTTCAAATATGATGTTTTTCTTTTTAATCCTGCAAGAAAAAGATTCGCTTTTTAATGCAGCATCCATATCATTTGCAGTATTCAGGTGGCATTGAATCTAAATTGGTTTTCATATCTTCATATTTTTCTTCCTCAAATCCATTCATTAGGATCTGAATGGATTTATTGAAATCTTTGTCTCTTGCACCGTCGACTTTTATTTGTTGTTACTCTTAAATATGTTTGTCATTTTTCTCTTCCTCTCTCCATGCATTTATACTATTAGTTGAATACGACCAAAAAGTATTAATTGAACCAATCTGACCAATCAATGTGACCCACCAACATGTACAAAGAATATTGTAGAATCGAACTTCGAATAAAATTTAATTATAAATTGAATAAAACGCAAACAATCAAAAGGCAAATAAAAACAAAATAAAAAGGAAACAAAAACAGATTCACATCTTAAATACAAGAAATGTGAGGTTTTAAAATTGAATTCAAAATTCTATAGCTAGGTGATAAAACTGAATGAAGACTGCCCCTTTTTTTAAAACAATCTAGTATAAACTCTTTTTTTTTACCAAGATACTGTTTGGTATAAGAGCAGTTTTGAAATGTATTAGTACACTTAATCTTCAGATTGCCTTGCATATTTTGTACAGTATCTCATATGATCTCTTTATGACCAGGCATATTTTGTTCAGTGTCTCATTATGATCTTCCCTATTTCCATGCATATTTTGTAGTTTCTCATTATGATCTCTTTATTGTCAGACATATTTGTACAGCATATCATACGATCTTATTTTTGCCATGCATATTTTTTTTGTATCTCATTATAATTCTTCTTATAGCTATACATTTTGTAGTATCTTTTTATGATCTCATTATTGCCAGGTATATTTTCATTATAATCTCTTTATTCTGCTACAATTAAAGCTAATGCAATTGACATTGCTCCCAATATATGTCAAGTATTTGAATATTTGAACTATTTAGATTAAATATGCTAAGAAATAGATGTCGTAAGGACACAACCAAGGTGGAAGCCAAGAAGAGGGAAATGTTTCTCAACGGTGTATTACATGACAATATAATCAATATCAACAACAAGCACAAACACACATGCACAGAATTATAACTATGCATTGAAAATTATTATGTTTTCGTTTTAAGGTTATATTATTGCAAGAAAGGGATTTTAAAAAGTGTTGAAAAACATCACATGTCCCTTGACTGTACAATTTAACGATAGTCAAACTCACACTATACAAAAACATGCAAAATGCAAAATGCAAAATTTTAAGAGGTCATAGTAGTATAGGAAAATGAGAGTTTTGGCCCACCACCCCTTCCCACACCTCCTCCCCCACCCCCGCCAAACCCTCATTTCCCTATACTACTACTACTACGTAGACAGATATTTTGTAACCAGACAAAACAACAGGTGTTGGAATGCGATAAGCTCTGTCAACAGAAGTGACGAATTTGTTAGAACAGCGTATGTGTGGAATATGATTATTCTAAAGACGGCAAATAGGTTTTACCACAAATTTTTTATCAGATAACAGGATGAAAATTAAACTGTGCATTAGAACGTTTCAGTTAACAAGGTGAAAATTAAACTAGCATTATAATGAAAATGATATTATTTTAGTTATATTATATCTTAAGTTTAGATAAAATTTTATGTTACTCATATTTTTTGTGATATTTTTTTCATACTTGCTAACTCTCATTGGTAGAATATCTGTTAACATATTGTCAAAAATACGAAATTCACGTAATAAATCATCCATATTATATTTAACTCCTCGTAGGTAAGACCGGATCTGATCAAGTAGTTTCTTGTAAGTTTTAATAGATGTTAAACAACCGTGCTTCTTTATCAAAAGTCTTGGTTCTACTTTTTTACACGCCACTGTAAGTGAAACACCAATAGCGGATATGATTAACAAAAAAGGATTTAATGATACCCCACTTGAAATTATACCAGAACTGGTCATTAACAAGGGTAGATAAGATATTACTCGAAGGATCTTGTTGTAGTATTTGTAACATTTTTTCACACACCAAAGTTTTTTATGATAATATTTATAGTATTGTATTAATGCGTCTACATCTTGTTTTGGAATATCTTTTGAAATATGATTGAAATCAACTATACTTCTTTTCATTATAATATTAGTTCACATAGTCCTATGTTTGGTTAATCCATAATAAGAGCTGGTTGTTCAGCTATAAATTCCAAACACCAGAGAAAAATTGCTAATTTTAAAGTTTTATCAACTGGTTCAAGTACAAATTCTTCTTCAGAATTTTTGTTTATTATTACAGATAATACTCCAGATGAGTCATCATTTGGATGACGAAATAGATATTTGGTAGATATTCTAAACTTTGCACTGCTAAGCACTGACAATCTATACACACCGGTAACTTCTGCAATATATTTGATAGAATTATGTTTTGGTGTCCACCCAGTATAACCAGTATCAACAGTATACACAATATTTTTAATCTGTTTGTGAGGAATTTTAACCATACTCGTTTTCTCAACAATATTAGGAATTCCACTAATAATATCATTGAGTTTTGAGTTAATATCATTGAGTTTTATGTTAATATTAGCGGGTGTAATGTTAACAATTGATGGATTTCCAAAAAAATCATCTTTAAGTGTGTTTATGTTTCTACGAAAATTAAAAAACGTTTTTACGTGACCGGTAAATTCATTTTTGAGCGCTGTTATTTCATTACTGATTGGAACGTCCTGATCATCAACATATTTCTTAGTTACAGCGTCTCCATCTGTAGTTGGATATCCAAGATCTGTAATCTTGTTCTGGTTCATAACAATATTCCCATTAAATAAATCACCAGCTTTTTTAACAAAATCATTAATGACCTACCAGAATCTTGTATCTTACCTTGATTATTAAAAGTCATGATATCATCAGCAACCGCATTAGGAATTCGTACAAGTACATCTGGCAGTTTTACATCACTCGTTTTTAATCGTCCCTCTTTGTCCTGGAAAATGACGACTTCATCTGGTTCTACACTGATAAGATTTAGTAAATTATTGATTTCATTTTTGAGCTGATCAAGAGTTGCATATTTGGATAAGTCACCTTGGTAACCTTTTGTGGATAAATCTCCTGATAGTGTTCCAAATTTTGTATAGTAACTTTTTATTTACTGTCTTAGATAAAATTATCAACACTAGTTTAATATTATACAAAATGGCAAAATCGTCGATACTAAACTTTGATACAGAGAGACTAGTGAAGCATAAACATAACAATGAACTTCCTGATTGTCATTATCTTATTGTTGGGCGAACTGGATCGGGGAAAACAAATTTGCTTATGAACTTGCTTCTTGGTGATAATTTTAACTACGATAGAGTCTATATTTACACAATCAATCCACAGCAAGATAAGTATGAGTTATTAAGCGATTATAATGACATACTTCGTGATGAACTTAAGGCTGGTGAAGATTTTTTTATAATTAGGCAGCCAGAAGATCTTATTCCAGTTAATCAACTTGATGCAGATGAACATAAGATAGTAGTTTTTGACGATATTCCGATAAATAACATGGAGATGAACAAAATAAGATCGCATTTCTCACTGTCACGTAACAAACAATGCAATTCTGTTTATCTCGCTCAAGGATTTTATAATGTTGACAGATTTATTCGGCGAAATACGGGTTGTTTTATATTATTTCCAGGACTGGACAATGTTGACGTTAGAAATATTGCAAGCGAACAATGCGGTGACGTGACAAAAGATAAGTTTATTGAACTTTACCGTCATGCTACAAAATATAAATACAACTTTTTCTTATTTGATAAACTTACAAATGATCCAACTAAAATGTTTCGCTGTTGTATTGACACTTACTTACAGTAAGGGTTTCAATTTTATAAAATTTATAATAATAATAATGGACAAACGAGCAAGATACAGACAACACATAGAAGATCTAAAAAAAACTTGCTCAATCTCAGACATCGCTTAAGCAAAAAGTACAACAAGCACGACGTGGGCAAGTAACCGCTACAGAAGCAACAGCTACAATTTTCAAGCCGGTTACTGAAGCACTATTAGGTAAACAACCTGAAACTAAACCACTGTCAGAAGAAGAACTTAAACAACTGCAGGAAAAAGGCTTGGTTGGAATTGTTAAAGAACAACAGGAAGCAGCTGCTGCAAAACTTGTTACTAGATCTGATGAAGAAAAAAGAAAACTAATTGAGGCATTTACAGCAAATATAGCTGATCCTGCGGCTAGACAAGCTGAAACAGATCGATTGATAAACAATCCGCTGGAACTTGAGCGAAGATTAGCAGAGTTAACAACGCAAGGAATAACAAATATTATAAAAAATTATCAGGAGATATAAAAGATATCAAAGAGGAGCAACAAAGTGTTGGTGAGCTTACTGTAAAGTTTATGGAAGTTGGAGATCAAAGATTTTATTTTACAAAAGGAGCAAATGATGAGATAAAAGGTATTGAATATGATGATTTTTTACAGAATGAAAATATAAGGGGTATTGATGATATAAGCAAGTGGACTGATGTAGAATATCAAACATTACTCGATAGATTAGATGTAATATTTAAAGACGGAGCTGCTGCTAAAGATGAATTAAACACGGTTACAGAGATTGATAATATGATTCCACTTTATGAAAGAATGAGAAACGGTGTTATTGCTCTCACGTTTAAAAAAAACAGCAGAAAATAGTAGATTAAAACCTTTTGGTAAAGGGTGGAGTTTAAAAAGGAAATTTTTTACTTTTGATAAAAGTCGTGTAGAGAAAAGTAGAGAAGTAAGAACAGGAACTGGTGTAAAGGTATTTACATCAACTACTGAAATGATAGGTAGATTAATGTTATTAATATCACCAAAGGAAGCTGGGAATGTTAGTGTTGAACATGATAATGAAATCATTAACATACTTGATCATCTAAGATCGAGTGAATTATTAACATCTGACGAATATGAAACTTTACACCGCGACTTAATCGCGGCGACTTAATTTGTAAAATGATATAATATTAAAGGAATGCAAACAACATTATTACTAAACTCTAGTGAGTCTGCGATAGATAGCGCAAATTTTTCAGTAAATTATTTTCCACCTATCCAACTCGATCCTACAAAACAATATGAAGTTGGATTAATTTCTTGTACTTGCTGGAATGCTATACCTAACGTGAAAAATGATGTTAACGATGAAATGTATTTTACTATGATTACAACATCTCCAATATCTACAACAAAAAAAAATAAATAAAAATTCCGCAAGGAGCTTATACTATTACTGATCTAAACAAGACAATCAAAGAGCTCATCATAAAAGCTGACGGTGTGGCTGATAATTTTGAATTGGCAGCAAATTATAATACATTGCGAACTAGGATAACTTTGAAAAATATAGTAATCAGTCTTGAACCAAGAGAAAGAAGTATTGCACAACTGTTAGGATTTACTGAAAAAACTTACACTGCACTTGATCAGCCTATTACATATGACAGTGAACTGCCAGTAATATAACAGAAGTAAATACAATATTAGTAAATTGCTCTATTGCTTATGGCTCTTATACATCAAAAGGTAGCAAAGGTCAAACGATTTACAGTTTCTCACCTGAAGTTCCGCCAGGTTCTCTCATGCAAATAACTCCACGAGATATTATCTATTATCCTTTAAATGTTGAAAATCAAATATCAAGTATAATAATGCAGTTGACAGATCAATCAGGAAAACAGTTGGAATTGAATAATGAAGTTGTAACTGATTATTTACATCTACGCGAGCAAAAGTAAAAATTATGCAACATCAAATATAATGAAACAAAGAAAAAAAGTTTATCGAAGAAAAATAGTAGGAGGATTTTTTGGAAATATTTTTACTAAAGTTATTGAAAATATTCCGGGTATAGCACGTAAAGTTGCACCAATTGCTATTGACGCTGGTAAAGCTTTTGCAACTGGGGCTGCATCTGCCGCTGGGACTGCGGTGGGACAAAAAATAGCTGATAAAATAAAAGGTGATCCACCGACTGCATCTGAAATAAAACAAGCTGTCTCAGAAATCGCTCGAACAAAAGAAACTCAAAAAGCTATGATAACAACAACAAAAAAAATTATTATCACCAAAGGGTGAGCAGATCATACAAAAATTAATATCTAAAGTAACAGTGCCGCAATAAAATTTTATATAATCTAATAAAATAAAATGTCTGTTAAAAATTATTTCGAGTTAACAGAAACTTATGACATCGACAATGATGTGAGAGAATTCGAGTTTGTTGAGTATCTTGATGAAAATTCTAACGAACCAAATAAAACTGGTATCAGAACCTTTAACACCAGAGGCGAAGATGTATTTCTACTGCCATATAAGGCTATGTTAGAAGTTCGTGGTCAGATTATGACAGTAGCCAATCCACCTGCTGAAATTGCAGTTAGAGCAGAAGTAGCTCGTATAAATAACGGCTGGTGTTTATTCAAAAGTGCTAGATATCAACTGGCCAATCAAACTATAGAAGATATTTCAAGTCATCTACAAGTTGCAAGTACAATTTTAAATATTATTTCGTTTTCCGACGATTACTCAAGATCAACTGCAACTAACATGATGTGGTTTAAAGATACTGGACGGGGTATAGCTGAATCAACCGAATTTTTAAAGAGAGGCGCTATAGTACATGGAGCTGATGCTGATGCAAATGCTGTAATTGTGAGAAATTTTCTCATTGCTAATGCAGACGCGCTAGGTATTACTGCACCAGGTGCAGCTGCTAATGCAGACGCTACAAGAGTTTCTCTTACAGCAGCTTTTAATAATCTAAATATAACGCCACCACCTGCAGATGCAAACGGTACTGCGATGTTAAATTTACTTCTTAACACACTTGACGTGAGAAATCCACGCTATAACGATGGTTTTGCTAGGCGAAGAAAAGTTGCAGCAGGATCACGTCAAATTACAATGATGCTTCCACTAAGCACAATTTTCGGCTTTTGTCGCGATCATGATAAAGTATTCCGTGGAGTAAAACATACTCTTATTTTAGATCGAGCAGACCAAAACGATTGCTTGTTTAGATCTGGAGGGGTTGATATACAGTTTATTATAAACAAACTCGCTTTGTGGATGCCACGTATAACACCATCAATCACTAAAATGTCAGAACTAAACAGTACGCTTGATAAGCATACAAACAGAATTTATTTTAAGCAGCAGAAGATATATCAGACAGCGGTTCCAAATACTACTGACTACACATGGAGGGTCACAACAACATCAAGCGAACAACTGCCGAGAAATATCTTTGTCGTATTTCAACAGCAAGCCCGACGAGGTAACCAACAACAAAATAATGCAATATTTGATCACTCTGATGTCAGACGAATATACGCTAGATTAAATTCAAAGCAATATCCAGAACGAGCTATCGAGTGCAATTTTGCTGATGACGTTAATAAAAATATTTCTCGACCGTACATGTACCTGCTTGACGTAATACAAAAATATCAAGATGTTGAAGATGGAACTCAAATATCAGCAGAGGAATTTCGTACGCTTTATCCTATATTTCATTTTGATGTTAGTAAACATAGCGAGCGAGCTGTAGACAGCACAGCGGATATTGAAATTACCTGGACACTTGGGGCGGTTCCAATAGCACCGTTGTATGTATACGCATTAGTGATTAGTGATAGATTTATCACGGTAGATTCTATTGGAGGTAAAATGACAGTTCAAGTTTAATCTACAGTTGTTATATAAAATGGCAAAATATATTGTAAAAGAAGTATATTTAACCGATGGCCAAGTTAAAAAATTAGTAGCTGCTATTGCAAAGCGAGAACAGGTATCATTAAAAATCAATCCTAATATTTCTGATGGTGTTTTAACAAAATTAATACTAACAAAAAATCAAGTAAAAAGTATGATCGTAAAAAACTTTTGTTTTAAATTTGAGTGCTGCACAAATGACAGCGCTGGCAAAAGAAGGTGGTTTTCTTGCTCCGGCATTATCAATATTAGCTAGCACAATAATACCTAAAATTTTACCAGTCTTAGGCAAATTAGGACTAGCAGCAGCGTCTGGAGCAATATCTGGCGTAACGAAGAAAGCAGTCGAAGGTAATGGTATCATTCGTGGAAGTGGAATAAAAAAATTGTAAATTTTATGTAAATGATATATTATAATGCCACAAAAGAAAAAGAAATCACCAACAACAAAAAAAGAAAACAACAAAATCAAAATCGCCAACACCAAAATGCAAATGCATATGCAATCAACCAAAACAAGGAGGAATTATTCCGTTCGCTCCACTTTTGGCGGGACTAGCGGGAAGTCTGCTGCCAAATCTTTTAGGAATCGGACGTGGTCTAACATTACCGGGAACTCGACCACCCCGTTGAGTAATTTTGATATCATTGATAAGTTAAAAACAGGTCCTGGATTTCACGGAATTTATTCTAAAGATGAACTCGCAGCAATAAAATCACCATCAGCTGTAAGTTCGTGTGTTATTAATATACAAGATTTTAATGACGGATCCGGCACGCATTGGGTAGCAGTTTATAATAATAATTATTTTGACTCGCTTGGACTTCCTCCAAGCGATGTAATAAAAAAGTATATGAAGAAAAAATTTAAAAAGATATATTATTCATCAAATCAACTCCAACCTGTTGGAACGTCTGCTTGCGGATATTATTGTATTATGTTTATCCAACAGATGAGCAGAAATCTTAATTGTTTAAAATTTATTTTACAGTTTGACAAGCATCCTTCTCACGCTAATGATGAGATCGCAATAAATTTTATCTAAACTTAAAAATATAATAATGTCAACATACTGTCTCAAGTGTAGAACTAAAACAGAAAATATTTATGAAACAACAGAAAAAAAACAACAGGATAATATTAAAAAGTTTTTGTGCAGTCTGCGGAAAAAGAAAAAATATGTTTTTAAAGAAAGTGTCCCCAGCGACAGTACAGTATCCTCAGAGATGTCGCTAGGATCTGGTTATCCTGATATTATTTTAGTCGACGACTAAAAACATAGAATGATATGCAACTGTGATTCTGACAGAGATTTGTGTCTTGAGCAAAATATAATTGTCACATACTGTCAATGTTGTAACAACAGAGAAATAATAGGGTCAGGCATAGATATACATAAAATTATTGGAAAATTACCAAAACCAAAAGGCGGTTGGACATTGCCAGGTCATCGGTATACAGGACCTTACAATCCGCTAGATCAACAACTAGATGAAAACGACAATCCATTGCCAGGTCAAGAGCCTTATAATCAAGTGGATGCAATAGCGATGCGTCATGATATCTGTTATCGTGATCATGAAAACTCGAAAGCAGATTGTGATAAAGGGATGTTAGACGAATTACGTGATATGGAGCCAACAAATCTACGAGAACGTTTTGATAGAAAATTTGTTCAGGGAATGATAGGAGCAAAATATAAACTCGGACTCGGTAAAAAAGTATACGATGATCTTGCAGTCGAGCTGCACAGACCTAAAAAAAAGTTCCCACGACGTAAAGTTGTCGTTAATGGTGTAGATGATATCTGGGCAATAGATTTGGTGGATGTATCCAATCTAGCTCAGTTTAACGTTGGCGCTGATGGTGCTCCAAAAATGTATTTGTTTAATGTTATAGATGTTTTTAGCAAATACGCTTTCAGTGTACCTGTTTCGGATAAGACAGGGACTTCAATGACTGATGCGCTAAAACAAATAATAATGAGTACAGAAAGAAAACCAAACAAAATCTGGACTGATCACGGAACCGAGTTCTTTAACAAAAAGTTTGAATAGTTTCTAGAACAAAATAATATAAAAAGGTATGTTACAGGAAACGAAGGTAAAAGCGTTGTTGTTGAGAGATTTAATCGCACGCTAAACGAGAAATTACACAAACATATGACAGCTAAAAACATCAACAGGTACATCGATGACCTTTCTCAAATCGTAGGTGAATATAATAACACAAAACATTGAACCATCAAAATGACACCTAAAAAAGCTATTAAAAATCCAATATTAGCAAATGAAAACATGTACCGCAGACATAAATTTAAGGTTAGTGATAAAGTTAGAATTTCTTTGACAAAAAAGGTATTTGCAATTGGATTTACTCCGAACTGGAGAGAAGAAGTTTTTATAGTTGATAAGGTACTTTTCACAATACCTGTAACGTACGTTTTAAAAGATCTGGCAGGGGAACCGATCGTAGGTAGTTTTTATGAACAAGAACTACAGAAAACTGAGCAGGATGTTTTTGTTATCGAGAAAGTGATTAGAAAAAAGGAGATAAAAGTTTAGTCAAATGGCGTGGGTATAGCGATAAATTTAACAGTTGGATCCCAACGAAGCAGATTATGATATAATGTTATTATAAATTTTCTCATACTTTTGTTTGACAGATTTACATTTTACTGGTTTACATAACGATATTAGATACTGCTTACGATCGTCAGAGATCGTCATTAGATTAAAAATCTTGACAAATATGAAATCGAATTTGATATTTTTCTGTCGGCCTGGAATTCTGATGTTTAAGAAAGGTTTGATTAACTGCCAAAACAGTTGTTGTTCGGCAAGGGTAAAATTAAATTTCATTATTTTTTTTGCAAAGTGATACTTGACATTATATCGTTTAGTTGTTGGTCTGCTGTAATTTGATCTGTCAGCAACAGTGACTATTTCACCATCATCATTAGATTCGCTGTTATATAAAATATCATCTTCATTATAACTAATAGATTTGTCTATGAAATCTTTGGAAAATGTGACCTCATCACTGACGACCTTATCGCTGGCGACTTTGTCGTTAATATCTTGTTTGTAGAGTTCAGCGAGTCGTTTCATCAAGTCCATTATTATAATATATTTTTATCTAAATTATTGTTATAAGATGACTGATGAGATAAAATATCACCAAAAAGTTAATATATTAAATTACAACGAACTAGCCGAAGCGGTAAGAAAATGTTTGTTGGGTTATAGTGTTGACGTTATTGTAATGCAAGGTGATTCTCATAAAATATTGCTAACAGAAGCAGAAAAAAATAAAATTAATGAAAGTGCAGTAACAACGTTAAAATTTGATTATGATGATATCATAGCATTTGCTCATCATTGCTTGACTAAAACCGAGCTATCAAATATCATATCTAAAACCAATCCTAGCATCGTATTCTCTTGAAAAAGCTGATTTCATTACTCCATCAGCTACAAATTTTACTGCTCTGGAATTTATCTTATAATGCTTTGCCGCAGCTGTGATCGATTTGAATTCGATCTCCTCATTCGTGTCAAGGTTTTTTGAAATAACAGGTTTTGCTGGACATCTAAAATTAATACCACTACCTCGTCCTTTTCTTACATTTTCCTGCTAGGTCAGTAGCTCCAGATTTCTCAATCGATTATCAGTTTTTACGTTATTAATATGATTAATAACCAGATCATTGGGTATAGATCCATTGAACACCTCGTAAACAAACCTATGACCAAGATAACGAACTTGATTTGTCGATGTTCCTCTAACAGTTACCCTGATATATCCCATATTACTCATAGTACCAAGAACTTTTTTAGTTTTTCTGTTTCTAATAATACCGCGATCGTTAGCCTCGTATAAATCAAAGACAGGATGTGGCTGAAACTCATCTTCTAAGGATAAGTTTTCAATGTTGTCATCAGTGACTTTATTGTTCACGTGATATACACGCTGTCCCTCTGGAATATCATCGCAAAACAACGTGTAAATAAAATCTTTTCTAAACATTGCAATCCTCTCGGCATTATCTCCCTTTACACTAATCGTATAACCCGCTGACGTTAATTTGCCAACAGATATTCTAGTTTTGATGTTAATAACTGAACCTAATACATTTCCAGCGCATAAGTTGTATTTTGGGTGAACATTATAAATCTCTTGCTCACGTGTGCTTGTCAGATTTACTGTCATTATATTATAGGTGATATTTTTTATCTTTAATTGATTTTTAGCGCATGCGCAGTGTGAGATAAAGTTATACTTTGGGTGCATTTGATATGCTTCTTGCTCACATGTGTTTGTTAGATTTGCTGTCATTATATTATAGGAGATTTTTTTATCTTCAATTGATTTTTAGCGCATGCGCAGTGTGAGGAAATTATCAATTAGATATTACATTAGAGTATAATAATGTTAAAATTGCGTGATATAGCTAAGAGAAGTCTTATGGGAGAACCTGATAAAATAGTGACTGCTTTTGCAGGTTTTGATAATAGTTATCAGTTTGATAATCAAATTGTTTTAGTAAGTTTTAATGCAGCAAATCTTTACCACCTACTACAGACAACTGTAAAACGTGAGCTCGAAAAACACAAAAGTATCAGATTATTTGTGCAATATCATGTTATATTTTCAAAGTTAGTTATAACGGAAGAATTAACTAATAAGGAAATTGCAGAACCTTATATGAACGCAAAATCAAGACGTGTTTTGCTTGGGACTGATCTGTTATCACTATCTGATGAAATACACCAAGAAATCTGGAAAAAAAATAGAGGAATTCACTCAATTAGGTTCGGGTTGGAAGTTTGAAATGATCAAAGAAATATTGTTTCACACGATGAAATATAACGCATTACGAGGTAGTTCATACGTCGACCTGCCACCAAAAATAAAAAGTAAAAGATGTTGTATAAACATCAAAAACGTAGATAACAAGTGTTTCCAATGGGCTGTTCTTTCCGCACTATTTCCAGCAGAAAAACACGCTGATCGCGTTGAAAAATATATCAGTCACGTGTCTAGATTAAATTTTAAAGCTATTAACTTTCCTGTGGCAGAAAATCAAATACCAAAATTTGAAAAGCAAAATAATGTTTCAATTAACGTTTTCGGACTAGATGAAAAAGAGGATGTATACCCGAGATATATTTCAGAAATAGCTTCACAATCGACTATAAATTTATTGTTTAACAAAAATCATTACGTTTGGATTAAAAACTTTAACGGACTAGTTGGTAAACAGTACAATAAAAATAGGAACAAAAAGTTCTTTTGTTACCGCTGCTTGCATGGTTGTACTAACAATGAAACATTACAAAAGCATTTGCAGTACTCTAATTATGTGCAAAAAATAACAATGCCATCTAAAAATGATAGTGTGTTACAGTTTGTCCATCATAATCACAAACTAAAAATTCCTTTCGTTATATACGCTGATTTTGAGTGTTTACTTCAACCTGTACCTGGCGTAGAAAATAATCCTAATCAATCGAGTACAAGAAAAGTTCAAAATCATGTTCCGTGTGGAGTAGCGTTTAAGGTAGTTTGTTGTACTGATTCTAGATTATCTAAACCAATTAAATTATATCGTCGTAAAAATCCAGCTATCTACCTTCTCAAGCAGTTGATTAATGATGTTGATAATATTACTTATCGTTTGAAAAAAGTAACGCCAATGTTAAAATTAACACCTCAACAAGAATCCGATCACGAGCAAGCAGAAATTTGTCATATTTGTGAAAAAGCTTTTGATACTGACAACAAAAAAGTACATGACCATTGTCATTTGACTGGACAGTATCGTGGAGCGGCTCATAATCAGTGTAATTTAAAATTTCATGCTCCAGATTTTATTCCGGTTATTCTTCACAATTTTCGAGGATATGATAGCCATATTATAGTAGAAGCTTTTGGTGATCCTGATATAAAATCTCGTCTAAAACTCGATAACGTCTTCAAATGCATCCCAAATAATTTTGAAAAGTACATGTCAGTTACGCTAGGTAAATTGCGTTTTATTGACAGCCTGCAGTTTATGGCAGCCTCGTTAGATGAGTTAGTGAAAGGTTGTAGTAAATTTGATAACCTAAGAGACTGTTTTGGAGATAAATTTAATCTACTAGCTAAAAAAGGAGTTTTTCCATACGAATACCTCGACGACTGGAGTAAATTTGATGAAACATCTTTACCTGGTAAAGATAAATTTTACTCACAACTTAAAAATGAAAATATAACTGATGATGAGTACAGGTATGCACAAGATATCTGGAAAGAGTTTGATTGTGAGACTTTTGGTGATTATCATGATTTGTATTTGAAAACTGACGTGTTATTATTAGCAGATGTTTTTGAAAGTTTTCGAGAAGTGAGTTATAATAATTACGGACTAGATCCTTGCTGGTATTATTCTGCCCCTGGACTGTCATGGGATGCTCTGCTAAAGTTTAGTAAGGTAAAGTTGGAATTACTGACTGATGTTGATATGTTCATTTTTATTGAAAAAGGTATCCGAGGCGGTATTAGCGTGATAACAGAAAAGTATGCTGAAGCAAACAACACATTTGAAACAGTATAACCCTGACCTTCCTTCGAAGTATATAGTTTATCTAGATTGTAATAACTTGTACGGGTATTCGATGGCAGAACCAATGCCTCTTGGTGGATTTCATTGGATCACGGCTGATCGATTTCTATCGGAGACAGAAAAAAAGATACTCGAAGATGTTTCCTATTTCGTTGAAGTTGATCTTGATTATCCAA
Source organism: Potamilus streckersoni (assembly GCA_016746295.1). Classification (NCBI taxonomy): domain Eukaryota; kingdom Metazoa; phylum Mollusca; class Bivalvia; order Unionida; family Unionidae; genus Potamilus; species Potamilus streckersoni. The sequence goes on from JAEAOA010000029.1 coordinate 29,138, forward strand.
ATTCGCTACACAAATTATATAACGATTACCCTTTCTGTGCGGAATCGATGGTCATAGATTATAGTTTGTTATCAAAAGAACAACAAGCTTTAGCATCACCAAGGCGACATTCCATGGTCAAGAAACTAGTACCAAATTTACTTGATAAGAAAAATTACGTTTTGCATTACAAAGTTTTAAAACAAGCAGTCGATGCTGGTCTTGTGTTGAGAAAAGTTCATCGTGTACTAAAATTTAATCAGTCGCCGTCGATGAGAGGTTATATTAACTCAAACACTTCAAGAAGAGCTGCAGAGAAAACAGAGTTTGAGAAAAACTTTTTTAAACTGATGAACAATTCCGTTTTTGTTAAGACGATGGAGAATATTAGGAAACGTGTAAATATTGAAATAGTTAATGATGTCAATCGCAGAAACAAACTTGTGTCAGACGATGATTTTGTGAGCATGAAAATATTTAATGAAAATCTTGTTGCAATACAAAGAAGAAAAGTAAATCTAAAACTAAACAAGCCGATCTATGTTGGAGCTGCAGTGTTAGATTTATCAAAGTGGCTGATGTACGATTTTCATTACACTTTTGTTAAAAATCAGTGGCCGGCTAGTAGATTATTGTTTACTGATACTGATTCGCTCGTAAATGAAATCGAATGTGAGGACATCTATCAGGACATGTACAATAATCGACATCTGTTTGATCTTTCCGATTATCCACGTGACTAAATTTCATGACGACGCAAATAAATAGGTTATTGGTAAGTTTAAAGATGAAATGAACTCAAGCGCTATCAAATACTTTATCGGATTATGTAGTAAAATGTATGCCGTATTATTGGACAATAATAAAATAACGAAAAAAGCAAAAGGTCTGCCTCGTGATTTTGTTAAAAAGTTTATGAAATTTGATGACTACAGGTATGCGCTTGATGGCGGTGTTAGTTTTATGAGAACTATGGCAATTCGAACTAATCATCATAAACTCGAAACAGATGTCATTATCAAACGTGGATTGTATAATTTTAATGACAAACGCTATTGTAAAAATGGGGTAGATACATTTGCCCTTGGGTATTGTCATGATGATAGATCTATACTCGACATTATCTTTTCCAACTGAAATTTTATCTAAACTTATAAAATAATGTTTGAAAATTTGACAATGACACATAGCTACAATAGTAACATCAAATATCTAATGATGGACGGTAAACAATTGACAGTTGAATTTAATAATGAAACATCAGGTATATGTTTTAATGGAACACGTGACAAGTTAAAACTTTCGCTCATCAGATCTGATAATAGCGTGTATTTCAATTATCTCAAACAATTGTATCAAAAGTTGCTAGCGGAATTTAAAAACTTTCACAGCCCCATTAGCCAACAAAACTATACTAAACTCACAATTGATCTCGATCGGTCAAAGGTATATTTTATCAACAAAAAGTATCCTCTGAACAAACCAGAAATGAAAGATTTATTTGAGTCCCATCGCTGTGTGAGCGGTAAAGTAAAATTTAGTATCTATAGTCGTGATAGTGAAGTATTTTTAATATCAACAGTTGAAACATTAATCATTGGTAATGAGATATAAAATAATATCATTTTCATTCTAATGCTAGTTTAATTTCCACCTTGTTAACTGAAACGTTCTAATGCACAGTTTAATTTTCATCCTGTTATCTGATAAAAAATTTGTGGTAAAACCCATTTGCTGTCTTTAGAATAATCGTATTCCACGCATGCGCTGTTCTAACAAATTCGTCACTTCTGTTGACAGAGCTTATCACATTCCAACACCTGTTGTTTTGTCTGGTTACAAAATATCTGTCTACATAGTAGTAGTATTAGGAAAATTAGGGTTTTGGCGGGGGTGGGGGAGGAGGTGTGGGAGGGGGTGGTGGGCCAAAACTCTCATTTTCCTATACTACTGTCATGCAAACCTTGAAACTATTTTCAATCTTTGATTAATTTTAAGCAACTAGTCTTACGTAAACCGTGTGAATTTTAAGTCTTGAAGTATCAAAAAATGTCATTTCTTTTTCCAAATAACTCAAAGTGTGTAGCATCTTGGCATGAACGTTGACTTCCAATAAAATATACCAGTTTATAGTAATGATAATTCTTGCAACGCAAAATAAAAAAAACGCGGTAATTTAACCCATATCTGTCTTAACAACAAGATAAAACGTTGGTGAGAAAAATGTGTCAAAAGTTATGTAATAGAAAGATTTGTCGATAGCAATCAAGATTTGTCTAATAACCAAACAACACGTCAGTCTTAAAACTCTTACATAGCTTGTTCATCATGGATCCTTTAGCAGAAGGAAATACTACGAAAACGTTGAATGTATTATTAAATTTTGTATATACTCTTTTCTAATTCCTCGTTCACCGTCTTCTTGATCAAAATAACCTCATCTGTAATAGGGGAATTTTCCACATTTCTTCTTCTGGGATGTGCATCTCAGCCAATCACTTCATGATTCCTATATAGTTCACTTTTCAAATCTGGAAGATTGACGTATCAGTGGAAGTCTAAATGTTTGATATGCATTTTACAGGTCATTTTCTGGAATTTTATATATTTTCATATAATAAATTAGTGCTCCTTTAATGTTCTATCTATGACAAATTTGCAAGTGAGCTACTGCCTTAATATGCGTTCTTAAAAAGTAAACTTTAATCATTAAATAATTGCCACATCTGCTTTGTGCAAAAATAAAAATGTATCAGTGTGTAACTTGTATACATGCAGAACATTTAGCGTAATAAATCAGTATTCTGTTGGAGGTGCAATAGTTCTAAGTCGGGATGAATGAATCTAACGAAATCATTAAGCATATTTACATCAATGAGATACCAATGTCATACCAATGATGAAGGTATCTGATACCTTACACATGCGCAAAAATTCATCAATGGATATAACAAAATGATATCGTTCCTAAATTAGATTATACACATATAAACACAGATGATCGTGTGTAATCAATGTATGGAACAATCACCACATGCACTTTATGTGTTGAATTATAAATTCGGTGCAATGGAAAATATTCCTTAGCCCGAAATAATTAGCCAATTGCTAGGAGCAAGCGTCAAGGAGAGAAAGTGTTAGTGAGTTTCCAAGATGTCATGGTCAGTAAGTAGCGAATTCAGACCCAATCCGCATAACTCTACTTTATAAAATCAAGTGGTGTACTTTGTTGTTGTGATTATAGTGGCAGTACTTATGGTTAGGAATCCAGTAAATTACACAATGGAATAAACAAGATGGCTCTGCAGATACCGTTTATGTCGCCATGGTGGTAAATGTGATGTAGTTTTACTGGCGTGATGTGCCTTGAAACAATAGATTGACTGGCCTAAGGAGGCGTAGTTAATATAGTTCACGGTGTTAGGGATAGTTACAGAGTTTCTACGTTGTGAACTGCTGACGGTAAGAAAAGCTGATGAAGAGAAACTATGGGGATGTGCGGTTGATAGATATTTGGCAAGTTGTGAATCATGTGGTCGTGCATTGATTAGAGTAAGATTTATGTATAGAATGGACACGTCGGGCATTCTAACTTACAAATAAAGTTGTTTAATATAGAAGTCTTTGGAAATTTAGGGTAAACTTATGAACTTATGACTTCTAGCTAAAGAATCCTGCATTCCCCTTTGCAAAAAATAATTTGGGCGCCATGATCATGAGTTTAGCCAACGAGTAACAATAAGTATAATCTAAATTTGTATGATAAAGAACGAACATGCCAAAATGCCGAATATTTTTAGATTTTTAAAAACCCCCTCTAAGAACCGAAAAGGACGCCATGTCCGTGTTTTAAAGAGGAAGTATGACAACCCTGTAGCAGAATTTAAGAAATATATTTTCCTCTATTCACCAAATGGTTATTAAGAAACGATTTTCACCAGTCTGCGCTAAAAATTATATCTGTAGACATTTTGATGGCAAGAAATGATGGCAACTTTGCGAAAGAATAAATTAAAAAAAATATCTTGCTTCTCTTTTTGCATTAGCCCATTTGTATTTCTCTATTCCATTAATTTACTAATTTAGTTATGAATTCTCATCCCACTATTTAAAAATCACAGAGAATGCTTCCTGATAATGTATTGGATCTTTTCTTGGAATTCGTTCTTTATACGAAATTAAATTAAAATTCCTGGCCTTCCTTTGCCTATTTCTTTTTCTTTATTTATTCTTAATTTCACATCATTCATTTAAATGAAGCTTTTTATATAATATAATTATCATGTCATTTTAAAAACTGAATCAGGTAACACAAATCGAACACTTAAAAAAAAACTTATAAAATTTATATTGCTCTTAACATGTATATGTATGGTGTTTTTCTTATGAGCTTCTCAAACAAGATTCAGAGACTAGCGGTACATGGGAATTGCATATCTAAACATCGGTATTTAGCACAAGTTCTTTCTTACATCCTAACATGTTAACTGCATCAAAGAATAATATTCTTGACGAATGTCGTAAAACTAAAAAATGAATTTTTTACAAAACAATTAGGAATAAATATACATATCGTTAAAACTGTCGCTAGAAAACAGTAGTAAAGTCCGCAAGGCAAACAAACCCATACACGTTATTTTAGTTGTCACCAACTGATTGGCTGCATTCGTTTCTCTGTAACAACACTGCCAGGAAAACTCTTAGTATATTTTTCCAGTCTAGGCTTGATGAGGTGAGTTGAAAAAAGGTTCATTTTTTACTTGGACCTGTTTACAGTGGTATCTTTAAGAAAGCAAGATACAACTGAAACTTAAAAAAGGATATATCGCGATAAAAAAATTTAAGCTATATATATATATATATATATATATATATATATATATATATATATATATATATATATATATATATATATATATATATATATATAAGATGCTTTGGATCTTGGTGTGTACAGTGGTATAGCTGAAGTGATAGAGGGTCGTGTTCAAAGGGGTTTAATATGTAGATGGTTCATTATACATCTAGATATATCCGGCCGGTTCAGTATTCAACAGTTTAAAAATGAACCAAGGCTGTTGGGAACCGAACCGCGGCCATAATACATCTGAAGCTGCTTAGTTTTGTAATAACAGAAGCTTACAGGAATCGCGGTACTAATTGAATTCCATAGTAAACCTATGCAAACGCAATTATATTAAAAATTCAATAACTTAAAATTTGTGAGTATCCATGATCAAATCTCTATTTATCAGTATAGATCAAACCTGGAAGTCAGCTTCTGTGTAGCTGAAAGTATATGAATCGCGACATTTTCTGAACCTGCGTGTGTTTGAAACATGTGCTTTGAATTCCGCACCAAAGAGTCACGAGCTAATTTTAGTATTGAGTGTTCCAAAACTCAAGACTGTTTAATGACTCGAATTCCATCAATAAAATAATGTCTCTTTTTTTTTTCACTTACAAGGATAAACTCTCAAAAGATTTTTCCCCAAAACAATAATTACATTATTAACTAATCCTGACCAGACAAACCCATATTATATATATATATATATATATATATATATATATATATATATATATATATATATATATATATATATATATATATATATATATATATATATAATCATTTTATGTTCACCCATTTCCATGCTGGTTCCAACAATTTTGTCCGTGCAGTGTGGTGTCCTATAAGAGTTACCTCCCATATACCACTCATAGTTGAAAGCTGAAACCCGATGATGCCTTTGAAAAGCGCAAAAGGACATAACACGTAGAGGTGAAAGGCTTTTCAACCATTACCCCCCCCAAAAAAACAGAGCAAAATAAATAAACAACAGCAACAACAATAGAACAACTCGCAAACCATATATAAATTTTTGTCTTCGGGAAATATGCTGTTTTATATCTGAAATGTGTCGCTTTTGTTCGCCAAAATTACAGTTACGTCTTTCTTATCTAACATGTGGATATAGGAGATAAATGATATAATCTTGCATGTTTTATGTTGAATTTTATAAATAATAACGTTTAAGTATTTCTTATTTATATCAAAATATTGTCATTAATCTGAAAATATATGTTTAGACATGCGGAAGTGTCAGGTTTATAGTTATATACTTGCAAATAGCCATTAAATTCAGCCATTTTTCTCACATCAGTAGCCTAGATTTCCTTTTCTTAAACATGCCTATCACAATGTACTTGGACAGTTTTACACGTAAATCATTTTCCACTAATATAGCACACACCGTTGATCGACCAAAATGTCGCCAAAATGACCTACTTTTGAGCGACTGACCCAGTTAAGGCAAAATCGGTCAACGTTAATACGAATATTGAGCGGATGCCAAATCTTCCATAAACAATATAATTGTTTGCTATTGTTTGCGTGATTGTTTATTTCGTGTGTAACACGCGTCAACACAGGAAAGGTCATGTAGTGTCGAGATAGTGGAAGTAAGGCGCATTTTGAAAATACAGTAAAAACAGGCAATTCGTGAACAATCTTACATACCATGCAATGTCACGTTAGTTCTTCCGTTTATCCCATTTGCATGTGTTACCTTTGTCTTTAATTGTATATACCTTTTAAAGAATTTTTACTTTTTTTATTCTAGTAATTTATCCTGTTACATTTCATTTTAAAATTTATTTAGAAAGGTTTAACTTCGTCAAGTGTTTGTGCAATTTTTCATTTTTATATTTAGAACTTTATTGTTAGTTGGCAACATATATCCACTGTTGTGTTGAGGTACAGTGAAACAACAACAACAACAACACACACACACACACACACACACGACTGCCTTACCTATATGAAATAAGCTGTAAGTTTTTAAGTATTTTGTGTCTAACATCTGTTTTTGAGCATATTTCTGCGAGCCATATTGAATATGGTCATTGACCGTTTTTGAGTTTTTGGAATTATCCCATTTATAGTTAGTGCAGAGTGACTAATTAAAACTAGGTTAGTCCAAAATAATCTGCATTAAAGTTGAAGAAATGGTAATGAAATGACATAAATTGTATTAAATATTACATACAATGCTGTAGTAGAAACCCCCTAACTTCCTCATGCACCGGAAAATAATCTCTTTGTGCTTTCCATTCATTGATAGATGAATCACTTTCCCCTGTCATACAATGGTATCATCCACAACTTATTTGTACCACGTGATCAACATGTGCTGAAACAAGAGTGTCTTGGCTGTCAGAAATACGTAACGTATATCTTACATGAACACATGTGCACTAAAGAATTCGTATTCTCACTGGTATGGCAGCTATAGAGAAGAAGCGGCTGAAAGAAGACAAACTGAGATTAAAGAATTGGAAGCGATGGGGACCCTATCTTTCAGAGAGACAGTGGGGCACCGTAAGGGAAGATTATTCTGTGGACGGAAACTGGTAAGTCGACAATCATGCGGACACGTTTTATCACCAAATAACATTAAACGATTTGGTCGTTACTCTCTACATTGGCCCGAAACCAACGTTTATGTTGTTAAGTATAGGTGGTTTCTCAACAGTATAAATATATTTAATGCTTTTGCCAAGTTGATTTTAATGGTCAGTTTTAATCATTTGTCACTTTGTCATTTATATTTTTGGTTTAGTTTTGTTGTAGCTGCCTCTAACTCGAGAGTTAACTCTTCCGCCCCGAAAAAGTCTGCCTCCATTAAACATATATTTTCAATGAATTCATATTTACATACCAAATACTGCTAATGTTTCAACAGAAGTTGGGTTTGATTTTGTACATGTGGTTGTGTTTTAGAGAATTGACAGATTCTAATGTAACACAGTCTTTACTTAAAATGAGCCTACCATCTATTTATGAATGAATGAATACTACCAGACTCATAATGTTGGTGAAAAATTAATTTTGATTTAAGAAAAATGTTATCGAATTACCTTACATATTACCTTGACCCAGTTCTTGATGAACTGGGATGCAGGCATCTACAGGTCATGGTTATATTATTTTAGAATCCTGGGCCAGGGCTTTCCCCATGGCTATAATTTGATCCAGACCTTTGCTTGAGTTTTACGGTTTTCAAGATCTGATGCAATCTTCTGTACTGATATATATATATATATATATATATATATATATATATATATATATATATATATATATATATATATATATATGCACTTTGGAAAAAGTGTGATACTTTCCATTTGTCTTATTCTGAATCAATCTGTTGCTTATCGTGTCATCAATACTTTATCCTCACTTTTTAGAAGAACTACTAGTCTTTGACCTAGGTATAGTTATGTACAAGGTCATAATGTGTTGTCAGGGCATTTTTGGTTACCAGATGGAGTGAGCTGTGAAGATTTTATCTTCACTAGATGGAGTGAGTTTTGAAGGGATTTTAAAATACTGAATGGAGTGAGGTCCTAACAGTCAGCATAAGACCATTAATTTCATTTTTTATGAGTCTGTGCTCCTAATACAATTATAAAAAAAGTTTGAAAAGTAACAAGCTTTGTAAAATATTCAGAAAATAAGTTATTTCCTTAGATTACAAGTGAAAACTAAAAAAAGAATTTATGTATTGTGAAATAAATCCTAATCTAACCCAAGAATTACAGACACATGTCCTAATAATTTATAGTTCTGAATAAACTTTAGTAGAAATCCAAATTAAGTCAAATACTGAAGATGTTTATGTGCCTATGTTGGCCTGTATTGAATTATTGTACCAACAGTCTTTTGTTGAAACAGTAATATAATTCCAGGTTTGGATTCCTATAAATCTTGTGAATGTCTCCATCTAAGAATATTATTTTTTATGAGCACTGTATTTTGAGAAAAAATAATCACTGAATTAAATAATTTGAAGAAACAAATTCCAGTCCAAAATAACTTCTAGACACAACATTCATAAAGATTGATTATGATAGAGCTTAAACACAAATGAATAATCTTGATCACAAATGAATGATAATCTTTGCAGTGACAAGATTATATTATTTGCTACTTGACTTCAGGTCACAATTACCATTTTCTAAAATGAACCCCATTACCTAATTGAAAATAACCTTCAAGAAAGTTTTTAATGTTTACAAAATAGAATTTTTAGTTACTATTAGAAAGTCTGTTATTAAAATTATAATATATAATCTGGACAATGCCAGGTACAGTAGGTTAATTGTAGGGAAATCCAATAACCTAGACCCAGACCTAGTTCCATACATGAGAATATTTTAGATTTTTAAAAAATAAAATTAGAAAGTCAATAATTCAAAGTCAAGTAGAAAAAAACAACATAATTTTGGAAAAGCTTTAAGTTCAACATACATTGTTTCATTGAAATATCTTATAATGAAATAAAATACACCCAAACAAGCAAACAATGCAATTTAAATATATATAATACATTAGCTGACAAATATGTTTTAATAATTTTGATTACTTTTTGAGCACCAATTGAATGCACTTAATTGGTTGCCATCCATTGACATTTTCTGCTTGTCCATTGATTAACATTTGCTGCTTGTCCATCAATTGACATTTACTTGCCTGTCCATCAGTTGAAATTTTTGCTTGCTTGTCCATTGTTTGACATTTGCTTATTTAGCACAAAAACTTTGTGATGATATGAGAGATTTTAATGAAACTGTTCATTTATATATTGTGGTGTGTCACCTTGATAGCCCCACTCCCTGCCACAAAGTTAAGGTCATGGCAGTGTAAATAACCCTTGTCTAGAGCATAATTTTTCTACCACTAAAGATATCTTAATGAAATGTTTTCTCCAGTATACAGCAAAGCTAGATTGTGTGTCATGTACTATATCTAAAGTTCAAGGTCACACCAAGAGAACATAAATCAATGACTGCTGGCCATACTAAGAATATGACTTTTAACAACAGACAGTATTGTAACAAAAATTTAACCTGGTACATATAATGAATCATTAATCGAAGTCAAGGTTCCTTATATAGGCTGTCACATTCAAATACCTGCAGATACATGGATGAAAGTTTACCCAGATCCATACCTTATATATAGTAAAGTCCCAAGCCCCAATGTCAAAAGCATAGGTAGGAAAATGGTCTCATGGGTATGACAGGTGCCATTTGCAGTACTTCAAAGGATCCCATTGTTTTTACCTGATCAACACCTATGTCCACTTGAAGAATGGACATAACTTAGGTTATGAATTCCATTAAAGTTCATGGTTTGATAAGATCCTTCCATTTAGGATTGACCAAAATGAGTTAATATCACAAGAGTTTGTACATCATTAAGTTTATGTTACTGTTCTTAAAATTGTACTGTGAGCCTTATGAGATGTTTAAGAGTGATATCTGTGTGAATACAAAAGTACGCTGTGTAATGAATATTTACCACTACATGAACCTTTTGTTAAATATTTAAGTTTAGGTTTTATCAGGTGCTGTTTATCATTGAGGCATTGAATTTTGAAACTGGATGAATCTTAGTTTTATACTGCCAATACAGGAGAATGTCCCAGTAATTTATATTTTTTGGCTTTTAATGTTTTAGGATGCACTGCAACATACCCTTTTTCTTGTGTGCAATGATGCCTCTTTTTGGTACAATGACTGGGGTGGGGTGGGTGGGTGGACCTTTTACTTTAGATCATGCAGCTCCTCATCCAAGCATTTCCTTTCTCTGTTGTTTACAGTTGGAGTAGTTAAATAGAATGCTTCTGTAATCCATGATTAAATGAAAGGTTTAAACAAAGCCTGTTGAGTAACATTTGACCCACAGTCTCCATTAAGTAAGTAACACTAGACCCATAAGGAAACTCCAATGAAAAAGTTTACTTTCAGATTAATCCTATATGATATTTTGACAGTTTGTATCCAATGCAATGCCATTCATGCAAAATGGCTATGGAATGTCAGCCTGCTAGATAAATCTTGGCCAATAGTTTGCAGTTTTCATAAGCTTATCTTAACTGGTAGACACAACTTTCCATTAAATAAATTCACTGTACACCAAATATATTTAAAAGTGGGATCAAGCAATAAGGGAGATCAAGTCTAATTAGATTTTGAAATCTCTTGCATATATTTACAGTGAATTCTCACTTGTGGTCGGTAAACAAGTTTAGATTTCCATTCAAATATTTATTCAGTCTTGATCTATATTTTGCTGATGAAAGAAAGAAAAAGGAAGTTGACACTGAAAGGCCATATAAAGGTATTTACTTAATTAATTTTGAGTGGGCTATATTCAAATTTTCAAATTTGAAATTTTGAAATTTATGAGTATGTGACTTCCCTTGGAAGATTTTACAATTTTACAATAAAATAATAATAATAATAATAATAATAATAATAATAATAATAATAATAATAATAATAATAACAATAACAACAATAACAAGAACAACAACAATATAATAATAATAATAATAATTAATAATAATAATAATAATAATAATAATAATAATAATAATAATAATAATAATCAATAGTTCATCAAAAAGAAGGGATCCTTTATAATCATAGTCACATTTTAAATGTCTATTAAGGAGTATACTGACCATGTCCTTTTTTAGATCCTGCAGGAAACATTATCTTTGATTGCCATTGTATTAATATTTAAAATTTAATTCCTGGGCACTTGTCTAACTTGAAAAATTGAATGGATTTATATTATTACTGCTATTTTGCCTTGAAAGTTGGTAATTTTTTTATGTATTTTAATGCTTCATTAACTTTGGTTGATATGTTTAAATGTAGATCTTGGATACCATGGCATAATACATTGCAGTAGTATGATACATCTCACCAAGATGAGGATATGTCATTGTGTTCTATATTTAACAGTTTCCCTTTGAATTACTGTTACCTCACATTGCCATAGGGCCAAGAGATCTTATGATGTGGAAATCATATTAATTTTTTTTTAATTCTTTAGATAACTTTTTAAATAGAAAACCTTTAAATGACCTCTTTTTGAAATATGCTCAGAAGAAGTTCACTAAATTGAACAGAACGAACACTGGATTAAATAAAATGATTTGAGTTCTGTGTTATTTACCATTACTAGGTTTTGTTGGACGGCTTACATTTGTGATAACAAAGACACTATTTAATAAGGTGAAACTTGTAGTATTACTAGCAACAGTGACATTATACACAAGTTAAATAGCAATATGTATTTCTTTTAACCTGATTATTGACCAGTGAAATTCATATAGGTGTATAGTGTATAATTTAAGTACTTTTATTCAAGACATTGTGACCATAGGCATCCTACTAACCCATATTCTTGACCAGAGACAGTGTTATGTAGATGCCATGCAGGTATGCAGTCTAGACCCATTTATGTCTCTTGATGTTTAAGGCAATGTTTTAGTGACAGTGTTATGTAGATGCCATGCAGGTATGCAGTCTAGACCCATTTATGTCTCTTGATGTTTAAGGCAATGTTTCAGTGACAGTTTTATGTAGATGCCATGCAGGTATGCAGTCTAGACCAATTTCTGTCTCATGATGTTTAAGGTAATGTTCCAGTGACATTGTTATGTAGATGCCATGCAGGTAAGCAGTCTAGACCCATTTATGTCTCTTGATGTTTAAGGTAATTTTCTGGTAACAGTGTTATTTAAATGCCTTGCAAGTAAGCAGTCTATACCCATTTATGTCTCTTCTTGATGTTTAAGGTAATGTTCCAGTTGCTGTTTACAGTAGAATCATTAACTGTAGTAAAGTGATACCTCTTTGTCAGCACAAGGTGTATACCAATGGTAAACACTTGAGCCTGTTTTTTTTTTGCCTGCATGCTGACAGCTCATGAATTATAACGGCTGTCTTAATGATCACATTTTGGTGCTAAAGAAGCTAGTCAGTTTTAGGAACAGGTTTTATAATTCCTTGTTTTTCACCTCATGATGTTATCAGTATTTTTGAGTAATGGTATACATTAATAGAGGCCAAGGCTTTTTGTAAAAGCATGCTTTAGCAATGTTTTGCTGAGGATGGGTGGGTTTGTGTTGGCATTGACTGAGAGGCTTCTATTTAATACACAATGGCTTTGACCAATACACTTCAGTCTTCAAAACTTGTGATTCATTCCCCAGTTTAACAAAAATTTTCTGTCTGATCATCATGCAAAGCTGGAGGATGAGAAAGTTGAATGCTTGTAACGTGCTTTCTATAGTCAGAAGAATGCTGAAAGAGATTAATTTATATGAGATTTGCTTATCTTTTTCTTTTAACTACAGACCCTGTTTAAGGATGCTTTTTTAGGAACGGATGTAACATGGTCTTGTATAACTACCCCCAATTGTTTTCTTATTAAAGACATTGTCTCACCTCTACTCAAAACATATGCAAGGCTTACGGATAAGAATTTAATATAGTGTCAGATTAGATTATTGTTCTTTTGCTATCCATATTAAGCCACCAATATTGATGTCAGTATTCATTTAGCTGGTGTAAGTCTTAATACCAGATAATGCAGGTAGTAAATTACATGTGGTTTTAAATAAAACAATGGCTTAGTTCCCATATATTAAATACAAGTCATTCATTGTAAGTTTTGGTACAACCAAAGAAAATGTTTGTATTATTTAGTTACTTTCAAAATGTTATGAACTTTCCATAATTTTAGAAAAAAAATTGATATTTTATAAAAAAAAGAAGTGGGTAAACTTTTATTCTTTTTTTGAGTGGTAAAAGCTATTACTTTGCTTGATGTCATTTGATGAGGACACCATTGATCCGAATATTTGGCATTTCAAGACCTAAAGACGACCAAGTGATGAGTAGACCAAATAATGTGCACCTTTTGAGAGAAAAATGTGAAACATGAATGAAGAATATTAGGCTGCTGTAATAGAAGATTGCTAATTGGACATACCTGTGAAGTGGCTTAACTTGCAAGTATTTCCTCATTTGCATTATCACATTTTTGTTTATACCTTAGTTTGAATGCTATAAGGAGAATTGTAATGAAGACTGTAACAAATGCATGCTTACTCTGTAGATGGTCTAGTAGTTAGAGCATCCGCCACATATGTGGGAGGTCATGGATTCGATCCCTGGCTGTCATACCAAAGATTTAAAAAAATGGTACTAACAGCTGCCTTGCTTGGCGCTCAGCATTAAGAGGTTAGTGTTAGGACTGGTATGCATAGTGTCAAGATAATGTGACTAGGTGGGACATCATGCTACATGTCTGTGGTATGATGCCCCAGTGCTAGACATAACTTTAAACTGCCATACTGCAGATATTGTAGATATATGACTGAAAAATTGTTAAAGCTATATTAAAAATTCAACACACACACACACACACACACACACACACACACACACACACACACACTGACAACTTTACCTGCTTCATGCTGTCAGATGAAGCACATGTGGTTTTTCTTACTGTGGCATTATAAGTTGACCTGTCCGTTTTGATAGGTATAACAATGTACTTCATTTTATGCCATATTGTGAATGATACTCCGTCTTGACTGGGACCCCGGACTGGACCCATTATGAAGATACCTCTGGAAGACCAAGAAAACAGGTCATTTTGATGTTTTTCAAATGGTCTGTAAATAAGGGACAAAAACAAATTATTGCAAACAAAAATGAAAAATATCAGCATTTCAACCAGTCCAAATTTATTGCATCTTTGCCATGTGCTAAGTATACAGAATTTATTGCATGTAAATAAAAAATTGGCTTGTACTCGGCCCACAATCCACAATATTGAATGTTCGCCATGTGCTCTGCCTATGCAAGTAATTGTAGACAAAATTTATTGTATCTTGGAGAGGTGGTGGGGTTTTCTTTTGATAACCCCTTAAAGGTTGGTTATCGCTGTAAAAGGGATGATTTGAACCACTGTGTCATAGCACGGATTGAGCAAATATTAAAATTATGAAATTTTTGCTGGAAAGAATGGAATCTGAACAGATATTGAATAGAACAATATGAAGTCCTATTTGTAAAATATAACAATTTAATCAATCAGACAACAAAAGAAAACTGTTCACAAAAGAAAACTGTTCAAGACTTGGTAAAATACACTTCTGCTTGAAAATAAATTAATGTTCTAAAATGAAATTAGCAGTTTCATTTAATTAGATATGGAAACTTTTTATCTTGAGTGAGCATTTCAAACTCAATTGTCCATCATGTTTGAGTAACCTGATCTGGTTGCTGTCACCCTCATGAATCAGCTTGGCTTGTCAGTTGGAGTTGAATTGTACAGCTCAGCTACAATCAGTTTCTTCTATCTTATTTCAGGTGTGGATTCATTAAGCCCCCAGGGATCCTTTCTATTCATTGAGAAATCTTTCCATTAGATGTTAGATTGTCTGATGCAGAATCTCTTATATTCTGATATTTACCTGATAAGTAAAGCAAATGCAGCCTGGCATTGTGCTCAGTGTAACTCTCATTCTGACTTTAGCCTTGTTGTAACCTTTTCCAAAATGACATGTAGTTTTCCTGAGACAGTGACCAGTCATTTGCTAAGTTTAATCATAAATCAGTTGAATTATGACTACTATTAGTTCATTTTAGCTACTGGATATGCTTTCTAGGTTTAGAAGGCACCAAGTCTCAAATCAGCCATGAAAATATGATAGCAGTTCTCAGTTAAGTTGACATTGAATGAAAACCAGCCTGCCTCAGAAATAATAAGAGTAATGCATTAATTTGCATTTTAAAAGTTAACCACGTCAGTGCAAATAAATTAGCCACCTAATATGTTTAATGCATATCTCATATACATAATAAGATGCAAAGAGACAAGAGATTTAATATGGTCATTACTACACTAGATTTTGTGGAATTAAAAGTCTTTAAAATTTTTGTATTTTATAATATTGCAATTGAGAAACCATATTTCCATTTTAATACTACAGTGTACAGCCATAAGGCAGATCATATCATGATACTGTCCATCTGTCACTGTTAAGGTCATCACATAATAACTTATCTATGTAGTTACCAAATATCGTGGATCGATTGCACTTAGGTAAGGAAGAACCCTAAGATCAAAGGTAAAGGTAGGCATGAGAAGAGTAATGGTTACTGCATGATAATGTAACCACTACAGTCTCTCCCCATTGTTAATGGGTTTCATTTATGGTAAGGAATAGCAATGTCAATGTCCCTGAAAGAAAAAGAATCATTTTAGCACAATGATCTATATCACCTACAGTTGCAAGACTTTGTGTAGGCTTGCACATGGAGTGAGAACCCTGTGGATTTTTTGACATCTTAAGGTCAGAGGATAAAAGCTGCTATGACTGAAAAAATAAAAATGGTGTCTACACATCATTTCTACATCATATACCTCAGCCAAACCTTGGGATGACACTTGTGGCAATCCTGTTGACTTGGGGTTCAAAAGATGAAGGAACAAAGTCTGAAAGAGGATAAATGGTCTTTGCACAATAATATTAGATTCATTTCTACATCACTGACCTGGACCAAACATTTTGGTTGGCTTGAAGTAATAAAGAAATCTGGGGTAGAATGGTCATTGTAACTGTTACTGAAATACAAAATATGGTTTCTGCACAAAAGAGATAACTTCTTTTAAACATGATGTGAGTGTATAATAAACTATTAACAAATCTTGTCTATCAATATTTGTATTTGAAAATACACCTATGTAATGCTACCTTGAAGGGCTTAAAAGCAAAAACAACAAAGTTAATGACTAATATCAGCCATGGTTTATTTTAAAGTCTAAGTATCTATATTTAGTAAAAATGTTTACCTGTTTGCCAAAACAAAATGATGCCATTTTAACTGGCATTTTATCAGTTAACAGAAATACATGTACCACATTCCAGTCAATGAAAAGTAACACTGACTTGATGTTCATTATGAGTCTGACAATATTGTTGGACACTTTTACAGTCAACTAACAGCAGAACAAAATGGATTTTCAGTCATTCTGTATCCATAGATATTCATACTGGAAGCTTAATTAAGGTTTATTCTGTATCCATAGATACTCATGCAGGAAGCCTAAGTAAGGTTTATTCTGAATCCATTGATACTCATGCAGGAAGCTTAAGTAAGGTTTATTCTGTATCCATAAATACTCATGCAGGAAGCTTAAGTAAGGTTTATTCTGTATCCATATAAACTTATGCAGGAAGCTTAAGTAAGGTTTATTCTGTATCCATAGATACTCATGCTGGTAGCTTAAGTAAGGTTTATTCTGTATCCATATATACTCATACAGGAAGCCTAAGTAAGGTTTATTCTGTATCCATAAATACTCATGCTGGTAGCTTAATTAAGGTTTATTCTGTATCCATATTTATACTCATGCTGGTAGCTTAAGTAAGGTTTATTCTGTATCCATAGATACTCATGCTGGTAGATTAAGTAAGGTTTATTCTGTACCCATAAATACTCATGGGGGAAGCCTAAGTAAGGTTTATTCTGTATTCATAGATACTCATGCTGGTAGCTTAAGTAAGGTTTATTCTGTATCCATAGATACTCATGCTGGTAGCTTAAGTAAGGTTTATTCTGTATCCATAGATACTCATGCAGGAAGCCTAAGTAAGGTTTATTCTGTATCCATAGATACTCATGCAGGAAGTGTAGTAAGGTTTATTCTGTATTCATAAATACTCATTCTGGTAGCTTAAGTAAGGTTTATTCTATATCCATAAATACTCATGCTGGTAGCTTAAGTAAGGTTTATTCTGTATCCATATAAACTCATGCAGGAAGCTTAAGTAAGGTTTATTCTGTATCCATAGATACTCATGCTGGTAGCTTAAGTAAGGTTTATTCTGTATCCATAGATACTCATGCAGGAAGCCTAAGTAAGGTTTATTCTGTATCCATAGATACTCATGCAGGAAGTGTAGTAAGGTTTATTCTGTATCCATAGATATTCATTCAGGAAGTTTAGTAAGGTTTATTCTGTATCCATAGATACTCATGCTTGTAGCTTAATTAAGGTTTATTCTGTATCCATAAATACTCATATTGGTAGCTTAATTAAGGTTTATTCTATATCCATCGATATTCGTGATGGAAGTGTAGTAAGGTTTATTCTGTATCCATTTGTACTAATGCAGGAATTGTAAGGTTTATTCTGTATCCATAGATACTCATGCAGGAAGTGTAGTAAGGTTTATTTTGTATCCATAGATACTCTTGTCGGTAGTTTAAGTAAGGTTTCAGTAGCAACTTGTTTCAAACATACCCAGATCTGATGTTAATTGTGACTAGTCTTGCAGTCTGACAATGTGTGACAGTCTGACAATGTGTGACATTGCCTTAGATTGCTAACATGGGGAACAAATTAATTATCTTTGTTAGTCAAATTTGTTTCTTGAAACATTAAATTAACAATTTATTGTTTACTAAAAATGCAATATAATTTGGTTATGAAGATTGCTCCTCCCCATATGTCAGTTACAACATTTCATATTTCTTTGGCAACATAATGTTATAGAATTGATTCTTTGTATATAATGGTTTTATGTAATAGATGGCAGTCATTGTTTTAAAAACAAGGTTTCTTTGTATTGGTATGTCAAAAATTTGTCAGGTAATTTTGGTTGAAAGGTTGTCTGTTACTTTGGAAGACATTAAGGTGGGTAGCAAGTCTGATAAAGCTCAACCTGTGTAAAACTTAGGATGAAAATGTCAATTTATGTATCTCTGAAAATTTGCTTCAGATTGGCCAAGACAAATTTGAAGATATAACGGAGTTGACAGAATCATAACTTCTTCCTGTTTGAAATAGAAGCTAAAATATTCCTGGCTTGCTGACCAAAAATACAGTTCTAGTTGGAAATTATGTTAAGACAACATTCCTGCAAAATTATTTTAAGTATGTCTTGTGGTTTTGGAAAGGATGTTGACAATACATTGCACAAATCGTTACTCTGTAAACCAAGCGGTTGCTAGTTAATCAACAAAACCCCACAAAACATATGCAGACAAACATTCATGAAAACTTTGATCAACCTTGATAAGTAGTTGTTAAGTTTCCCCACCAAAAAATACAGTTATAGCCAAAATTTGTTCTTGTCTAATTTATATTTGGCAAAGAAGTAAACACAGTACCCAAAATATGGCAGTTGAGGAATACATTACAGCCAATGCTATATTAGCTACCACTAAAAACAACTGGTAGTTTTGAAAAAAATGTCAAAAATATAATTTCCATTGATGAAATTGTCACTGGGAACATCAGAGAAATCTCAACATTGATGAACAGATCATATGAACAGAACCCTTAAATTTAGATGAAAAATTTTAAATTAAAGTTTTGGAGATGTAAACAGTGGAAATTTTCACAGACAATGCATGAAGTTCAGTGAATGCAGGGCATATTAAAAGCTCAGTTAACTTTCAGTTAGGTAAACAAAAAGGAAAACCAGATGACCTGTAAAATTCAGCAGCAGAATTCAACATTTGCTAGTGTTAATTTCAGATCCTGCATGTAATTATTTTCGCAAACCGACAGGTTGACTGCCGAAATAAAACTTTTACAGATCCTGCTTAAATTTCACTGATCATTTGTTTGGTTTCTAATTCAACATTTATTGTTTACTAATATCGACTTGAAAGAACAACTGTATTTCATCAACATGACTTGAATGAAGTACTCAGCACATTTTCTTATTTTTCTGAATACTCATTGCAGAAAGTGCATGACATCACAGCCATTTCTGGGTCATTCTTCAGTCATTTGTGTTAATTTCCTAGCATTTTTCATACTTTCTTGGTCTCTTCATATTTACAATTGCACTCCCTCTTGTCTTCTTTAACTTTCTTCAGTTTTGGTGGAGGTTTAATTTCTGCTGTAAGCATTTGTTATATGGTACCTAGTCAAGTGTATGATGTTAGTAAACAATCAGTAAACAATCAATTAACAATGAAAGGGAATGCCAACTCAAACCAATAAACTATCATGATAGAAGTTGGAGAAATTTTTCCCTACTTCACTGATTACCTATGGCAAGGTTTTAGTGATCTGGTAGCAAAATCACACTAACCACAGAATATCCAATTAGTAATTATTTTGAGCCCTGTAGGGTGCATCAGTATGCATTCAGTGTAAGATAAAAAAAAGTTTAAAATTCCATATTCATTATGTTTTGTTTTCTTCTTGTTTCAGTTGGGATTACTTTCCACATGACCATGCCAGGTCTCGTGCATATAGGTGGGGTGAGGATGGATTATTTGGAATTACAGATAGGGAATGCCGATTGTGTCTAGCTCTTGCATTATGGAACACAAAGGATCCCATATTGAAAGAACGTCTGTTTGGCCTTACAGGTCACCAGGTATAGTGATATAAAACCTATACATCCTTACTATAGTGGATGTACAGTTAGGGACAGGAAAAAAAATTCATGTCTAAAGACTGACTCATAGGAATGGTGAAAGTATGACATTTTCAGCACCTCAACACTTACAGCAAAATATGGGATATAATGGGCAAAATCCATGCATGTATAACCATTAATATCCAGCTCTTGTTTAGTCATGAAACTGGTAAACTATTATACATGTAAAATTGCAGCTTTTATATTTTCTGTGTACATATTTTCTTGTTTTTTTAACATGAAGATTACTCCAGTTTAAAGGCTGCAGAATAACTTGAGATTTAACATAGACCTACCATACTTATTGATTAGCATCACCAATAACATAGACCCACAATACTTGCTCATAGTTTTATTAGCATGACACTTAATATAGGTCCTACAGTACTCATTGCATATCCTAATTAGCATCACACTTAACAGACCTACAATACTCATTGCATATCCTGATTAGCATGACTATAGACCTACAATACTCATTGCATATCTTTATTAGCATGACTTTTAATGTAGATCTACAGTACTCACTGCATATCTTAATTAGTATTACACTTAACATAGAACTACAATACTCATTGCATATCCTTATTAGCATGACTCATAATGTAGACCTACAGTACTCACTGCATATCTTAATTAGTATTACACTTAACATAGAACTACAATACTCATTGCATATCCTTATTAGCATGACTCATAATGTAGACCTACAGTACTCACTGCATATCTTAATTAGTATTACACTTAACATAGAACTACAATACTCATTGCATATCCTTATTAGCATGACTCATAATGTAGACCTACAGTACTCACTGCATATCTTAATTAGTATTACATTTAACATAGACCTACAATACTCATTGCATATCCTTATTAGCATGACTTGTAATGTAGACCTACAGTACTCACTGCATATCTTAATTAGTATTACATTTAACATAGACCTACAATACTCATTGCATATCCTTATTAGCATGACTTGTAATGTAGACCTACAGTACTCACTGCATATCCTGATCAGCATCACACATTACCATAGACCAACAGTACCCATTCCATATCCTGATTAGCATTACAGTTAACAAAGACCCATAAGTACTCATTTCATCTCTTGTTTTGCATCATTTAACATAAACCTACAATACTTACTCATAGCATATCCTGATTAGCATCATGTACAGCTTTATTCATTCTTAAAATATTTTCAGTAGATTTTAATGTCTTTTATCATATTATATTTCCAGAATATATTTTGCATTTTTTCCTTGCTGCTTTTTTGCTCATTTTTTTATTTTCATTGTGATATTACAATCTGGTGTACTCATTAAAAAAAACATGAAATATTATTTATAAATATATTAAGCACATAACCATCATATGTTCATTAAAGAATACATGTTAAAATGATGAAGTAAAACCCTGCCAACTCATTATCAATTAATTAACAAAATTGTTTATATATTTTTTATGTGATACAAATTGTACTTTTCATATGATTTTCATTCATCTGTTTCAACAAGCTAGTAGTTTTGGTCCATCACATTTTTTTTACAATTGTCAACAAGCTAGTAGTTTTGGTCCATCACATTTATTACAATTGTCAACAAGCTAATAGTTTTGGTACATCACATTTATTACAATTGTCAACATGCTAGTAGTTTTGGTCCATCACATTTATTACAATTGTCAACATGCTAGTAGTTTTGGTCCATCACATTTATTACAATTGTCAACATGCTAGTTGGTTTGGTCTGTTTTAGTTACAATCATCAACAAGTCAGTTGTTTTGGTACATTGCTTTACTTATGATCATCAACATGCTAGTTGTTTTGGAGAATTGCTTTGGTTGCAGTCATCAACAAACTAGTTGTTTTGGTTCATTGCTTTAGTTACTATTGTAACTAGCTAGTTTTTTTTGTCCATTGCTTTAGTTACAAATGCTAGTTTAGTACATTGCTTTAGTTATAATCATCAAAAAGCTAGTTGTTTTGGTACATTGTTTTAATTACACTTGTCAGCAAGCTAGTTGTTTTGGTCTGTTACTTTAGTTACAATCACTGTATTTATCTGCTACTAATCCATCTTTTGTTAAACGACAGCAATCCAAATCAGTCATTTTTTTCTCAACCTTAACATGCAACCCCTACCTTAGACTGATCAAAGTCAATAAACAAATCTGTAGTTGAGTAGGGTGTGCACACTTGATCTGTTAATTAGAAGAAACAATATTATACAATTAATGCAGCAAATAAACCGGTCAATATGTAAGGTCAATTCCATCAACATAACTAGCACTGTACTGTTATTTTAAATATTTGAAAGAATTGGCTCTGTGACTTCATCCTAAGGGTAGACATTAATTGGGTTCAGTGTAGTGAGGTCTATCATTGAAAAATGAGATGTACTTCTTTCATCATAGGTATTCCATATATATGGCAATACCATGAAGCCAACAAGATAACTCAGTGCAAGCAGTGAATACTCACAGCTGTTTTCTTTGTTGTATTTTCAGTAAACATTTTAAAGAGTTAGATATTTAAATATTCAATGCGGGAAATGTGCTTGTAATTACTGGTAACTGGAAATAGTTCTAATGTACATGAAATTGTAAGTAAAGTCACTATAGCAAGCCAGTCTTCTGTTCAAAGGGGAGAAGTTTTATTGCACATTTGGTACTACAGTGGCTTCTCTCTGTTACTAGAATTTGTGAATGCTAAACATGTTTCTTTTTTTTTTACCACAGTGCAGTAATGCTAAACATGTCTTTTTTTTACAAAGTTTGGTAATGCTAAACATGATGTTTTTACAACAGTATGGCAATGATAAATGATAGTCTTTGTACACAGCAGTATGGCAATGATAAATGCTAGTCTTTGTACACAGCAGTATGGTAATGCTAAATGCTAGTCTTTGGTACAGCAAATGATATTGCTAAATGCTAGTCTTTGATACAGCAAAATGTTAATTCTAAATGCATGTTTTTGGTACTACAGTGTGGTAATGCTAATTGCTTGTCTTTGGTACTACAATGTGGTAATGCTAAATGCTTGTGTTTCGTACTACAGTGTGGTTATGATAAATGCTTGTCTTTGGTACTACATTATGGTAATGCTAAATGCTTGTCTTTGGTACTATAGTGTGGTAATGTTAAATGCTTGTCTTTGGTACTACATTATGGTAATGCTAAATGCTTGTCTTTGGTACTACAGTGTGGTTATGCTAAATGCTTGTCTGGTACTACATTGTGGTAATGCTAAATGCTTGTCTTTGGTACTGCAGTGTGGTAATGCTAAATGCTTGTCTTTGGTACTACAGTGTGGTAATGCTAAATGCTTTATCTTTGTTACTACAGTGGTAATGCTAAATGCTTGTCTTTGGTACTACAGTGTGGTAAAGCTAAATGTTTTTCTTGGTACTGTAGTGTGGTAATGATAAATGCTTATCTTTGGTACTACATTATGGTAATGCTAAATGCTTGTCTTTGGTACTACAGTGTGGTTATGTTAAACGATTGTCTGGTTCTACAGTGTGGTAATGCTAAATGCTTGTCTTTGGTACTACAGTGTGGTAATGCTAAATGCTTGTCTCTGGTATTTCAGTGTGGTAATGCTAAATGCTTGTCTTGGGTACTACAGTGTGATAATGCTAAATGCTTTGTCTTTGTTACTACAGTGTGGTAATGCTAAATGCTTGTTTTTCGTACTACAGTGTGGTAATGCTAAATGTTTTTCTTTGGTACTACAGTGTGGTTATGCTAAATGTTTGTCTTTGGTACAGCAAATGATATTGTTAAATGCTAGTCTTAGGTAGACCAATATGATAATGCTAAATGCTTGTTTTTGGTACTACAGAGTGGTAATACTAATTGCTTTGTCTTTGGTACTACATTATGGTAATGCTAAATGTTTGTCTTTGGTACTTCAGTGTGGTAGCTAAATGCTTGTCTTTGGTACTATAGAGTGTTTATGCTAAATGCTTGTCTTTGGTACTACAGTGTGGTTATGCTAAATGCTTGTCTTTGGTACTACAGTGAGGTTATGCTAAGTGCTTGTCTTTTGTACTACAGTGTGGTAATGTTAAATGCTTGTCTTTGGTACTTCAGTGTGGTAATGCTAAATGTTTGTCTTTGTTACTGCAGTGTGGTTATGCTAAATGCTTGTCTTTGGTACTACAGTGTGGTATGCGAAATGCTTGTTTTTGGTACTACAGTGTGGTTATGCTAAATGCTTATCTTTGGTACTACAGTGTGGTAATGTTAAATGCTTGTCTTTGGTACTACAATGTGGTAATGTAAATGCTTGTCTTTGGTACAGCAAATGATATTGCTAAGTCCCAGTCTTTGGCACAACAATATGATAATGCTAGATGCTTGTTTTTATTAATACAGTGTGGTAATGCTAATTGCTTGTCTTTGGTACTACAGTGTGGTTATGCTAAATGCTTGTCTTTGGTACTACAGTGTGGTATGCTAAATGTTTATCTTTGGTACTACAGTGTGGTAATGCTAAATATTTGTCTTTGGTACTACCATGTGGTAATGCTAAATGCTTGTCTTTGATACTTCAGTGTGATAATGTAAAATGCTTGTCCTTGGTACTTCAGTTGATAATGCTAAATGCTTGTCTTTGGTACTTCAGTATGGTAATGCTAAATGCTTTATCTTTGTTACTACAGTGTGGTAATGCTAAATACTTGTCTTTGGTATTACAGTGTGGTAATGCAAAATGCTTGTCATTGTTACTACAGTGGTAATGCAAAATGTTTATCTTTGGTACTAGTGTGGTATGCTAAATGTTTGTCTTTGGTACTACAGTGTGGTAATGCTAACTATTTGCCTTTGGTACTACAGTGTGGTAATGCTAAATATTTGCTTTTGGTACTACAGTGGTTATGCTAAATGATTGTCTTTAGTACTTCAGTGTGGTAATGATGCTTGTCAGTGTCCAATGAAATTATATATGTTAATGTAAATTTTAGAAGAAACCAGATGAGAATTAAATTAATCCAGACTCACACAGAAACTAGTTTGATTTTTATTAATCTTTTCAAAATTGTTCCTATTCATGACACCAGATTTAGAGAACACAGGTATGTGCTATTTGAATCTATTACTTTTTTCTAATGTTTCATGACTAGTAAATTTTTGAACATTTTTGTTGAATTGAAAAATATTCTTATTTTCAAAAATGTAAGTATTGCATATCCAAGAAGTTTTCATTTCATGTACGATGTGTAACAATATCAAGACACAGGCTAAAAATGTAGATGGTCAAACACTTACCTTGGGATGTTGAAGCAAAATGTGCTTATAATGGTTTGACTTCCTCTTGTGACTCTGTCAAATGATATTCATGATTTCCAAACTGGCTTTGCTATCATTTTCAGGTGCAGTTGTCCTGCTCCAAAGGCAAGGACTTAAACAGTGTGCATTGATATTGTGAATGCACAATTTATATGATGTGAAATCCATTTTTCTTGCATGGTATTTCATTGAATTTTTTATAAGTAATATAGGTACATATGATAGCAAGTTCATAAAAATAAACTGCATTGTCCACATATTAACCACACAATTACATTTAGGAGTTTGTTTGATTCATTAGTATGTTACATGTTTGATTCATTAGTATGTTACATGTTTGATTCATTAGTATGTTACATGTTTGATTCATTAATATGTTACATGTTTGATTCATTAGCATGTTGCATGCTTGATTCATTAGTATGTTACATGTTTGATTCATTAGTATGTTACATGTTTGATTCATTAGTATGTTACATGTTTGATTCATATTTCCATGCTAAATACCCCAGTATTATTACATGTGTTTGCTTCATATTTCCATGCTAAATACCCCAATATAATCAGATGTTGCATCCATTCTTACACACTTAATGTCACAAAATGATTACATGTTTGATTTGTATGTTCCAGTATGATTACATGTGTTTGATTCATATTTCCATGTCAAATGTCCTGATATGATTACACATATTTGATTCATACTTCCACGCTAAATGTCTTGATATGATCACGTTTGATTTATACTTTCACTGTAAATGTCCCAGTATAATTACATGTGCTTGATTCATATTTCCATGCCAAATGTCCTGACTTGATTACATGTCTTTGATTCATAAATTTCACTGTTAATGTCCCAATATGATGACATGTGTTTGATTCATATTTCCATGCCAAATATCCTGATATGATTACGTGTTTGATTCAAAATTCACCATAAATGTCCCAGTATGATTACATGTTTGATTCATACTTTCACTGTATGATTACATTTGATTCATACTTTCACTGTAAATGTCCTAATATGATTACATGTGTTTGATTCATGCTTTCACTGTAACTGTCAGAGTATGATTACATGTGTTTGGTTCATACTTTCACTGTAAATGTCTGAGTATGATTACATGTGTTTGATTCATACTTTCACTGTAAATGTCCCAGTATTATTACATGTGTTTGATACATGTTAAGTATCTTGATACTATTGAAGGTGTTGTATTCATTAGGTCATGTTAAATTTCTTGATATGATTTTTAGTGTTGATTCATTAGTATAGTACATGTTAAATGTCCCAATATATTACAGATTATTGGTCACTGACACACTTAAAATGTCCCAGTATATTACAAATGATTGAGTCACACACACAAAATGTCCCAATATATTACAGATATTTGAGTCACTGACACAGTTAAAATTTCCCATTATGATAACCTGTTTGATTCATTATTATAGTACATTAAATGTCCCAATATATTACATATGTTTGAGTCCCTGACACACTTAAAATGTCCCAGTATATTACTTATGTTTGAGTCCCTGACACACTTACAATGTCCCAGTATGATTATATGTGTTTGATTCCCAGTCTTTCTCATGTATGGAGTACTTGTGGGATGGAAACAGCAGCTCAACTTTATATGATGGTATCCAAAAAATGGCTACCTAGGAAAAACTGCACTTTTCTATATATATATATATATATATATATATATATATATATATATATATATATATATATATATATATATATATATATATATGTAATCATACAAATTCAATATTTAGTATTTATTTCATCTTCTAAAGTAGAACTAATAAACAGCAACATTCCTGCTTTTGTATCAGTGATCATTACCAGTTTTATTGTTCTGTAAACTGATTCTGTTCAGTGTTATGATTCAAAATTGGTGATCAGTTTCATTTCTGTGTAAGCTGGTTTGGCTTGTTTTAATCTTTTGTTTGTAATGCAGTTTTTCATGAATCTTTAGGTAATTTAATCTTTAGAAATCAATCTTATAGTCGGGATTCCATGATCCTACTTGCATTTTGGGTGAATCTCTGATGTTCTTTTATCTTCGATTGGCTATTTAAGATTCTTGTACTACACTTTAATGTGTTGTTTTATGATAGAAATGTCCAGAAAGCCTGATTTACTAGGGGGTATTACCTTATCATGTAGCGCTATGAATTCGCCATGGCAGTTGTTTTATGCGATGCCTTCTGGAAACACTTGTTTACATGCACTGTCTTGTTTGTGGATAATGACGAAGCACTATAGTGGATACATTATGTTAAATACATTATGTTAGTTGATATATAATGTTAGATACATTATACAGAATAATATTACTCTCAGCAGCTGTACGCTGGTTACAAGCATGCACACTGTATATGTAGATACACACAGACAGGTAAACATAAATACAGTTGTTC
The DNA here is from genome assembly GCA_016746295.1 of Potamilus streckersoni. Taxonomy (NCBI): domain Eukaryota; kingdom Metazoa; phylum Mollusca; class Bivalvia; order Unionida; family Unionidae; genus Potamilus; species Potamilus streckersoni. The sequence goes on from JAEAOA010000029.1 coordinate 57,191, forward strand.
ATTATTAACATGAATGCATGCACCCTCACACTTTAATACCCATCCTTGTGTTCCATATGATACAGTTATCAATCTTTATAGCTTGCAATTGGTTTGTTCATCTTAATGTTTGTACAGGAAGAATATTAAAAATACAAATAATGGTGTGATGTTATTTTTTTTTATAGGGTAATCATGGGGAAGATGTGAAAGAATTGTACTATTATTTGGACAGCACCCCTACCCACTCATACATGAAGGCACTATACAAATACCCCCAGAAAAGTTACCCTTATTCCAAATTGGTGGAAGAAAATCAGAGACGAACAATGCATGACATGGAGTATGAAATAATGGACACAGGTAGTTTTATTATCTTAAATGTAATCCCTCTGGTTTGGCAATTGGGAAATGCGATGATTGGTATATTGAGTTAAGTAGATAAGCTTAAACACACTTAAAAGTTGAGTCCAGCTGCAGACTGTACAGTCTCAGGTGTGTGTTGCATAAATTTTTTTCCTGTCCCAGAACTTATGGTGACACTTTTTTTTATCTAGGCATATGTCCCAAGATTTAAGAAACAAAATAAATTTTGTATTGCATTTTTGACTCTGAAATGCATATTGCAATAAGATTGATGAACAAAATGCTTGTTTGATAATAAAAAGAAACTAACCTTGTATTGTTGTCATATTTTCTTTTTTATCAACATGAGCATTAAAAAATAAAATGTTTCCACAAAGTCCATATATGTAGTGTAGGCTTCCACACCGTAGAGTTTATCGCTTATGTCTGATAACACATGCCACATTGTTCATTAACATGAACATTGTGAAACATATTGTGTTTGGTTGTGCTTAAAGGTTTTGATTATATTATCCAACTGAAAACTGGATCCAACAAAATCATAAACGAGAGGGAAATAATCAACCAAGACAACTGCCATTCACGCATCACACAGTGTTAGGTGCAAAATAATAAAGATTGAATTATATCCAGGTCTACTGTATGACAGTATCTCACAAATAAAAATCATTATTTGGAAACACATATAAGTGACAATCTTTTCGGCAGCATGGATTACAAAAGTATCTTTACTAATTACCCACAGCCATGTATGCTCCATTGTATTACTACTACAGCTGCCAAGCTCATAGAAGCCCAGGTGGGGAATAAACACAACTGGCAGCATCAGGAAACTTCTTCTTTGATTTTACTGACATGAAAGACAAAGGTTATTTTTATTACAAAGCAAGCCAACCTCAGAAGCTGACTTTGGTTATTTTGTTTTAATTACAGGATATCAATACAAAGGTTATTTTATTGCTAAGCAAGCAGACTTTGGAAGCTAAGAATGGATTCTTTTAAGTGTGCCAATGTTTTTTGTGTTTTGTGAATATACAAAGACTGCAGAGATATGGAAACTTTGATTACTTTTCACTGGTATTATTGGGAAGAGAAGTAGATGAGTTTGCAAACAAAAGGGAAATAATCAACAGATATATTGAAGACAACTGCCATTCATGCATGATATGTTGTTAGGTACAAAATAATCAAGATTGAATTGTATCTAGGTCTTCTTTATGACAGTATCTCACAAATAAAAATCATTATTTGAAAACACATTCACTTCATAGGGCTCATATTGTTGTTTACAATTTGCCTGTCATAATAACTACAAGGTAGGGAACTTTTCTCATTTCTTGCACAACTTATTTAAGAATAAATGTTGATATTTTAAGCTACATTTCGTGTCACATAATAAATTTTGAACCATTTTCCCATGTTACTGATCGACATGGCTATGATCACACCCATTTAATATGCAAGTGAAATCCCACTGAATGGAATACTGTCCTCTTATTGGTTAAAAGAAAATGATGTCCTGCATTTGTTTACAACTTATTTTCAGTTGGCCAATGAGAAGAGTGTTCCATTAAGCACGTTCTTGCATACACATAAAAGTTTGTGTGGTGAATAAACACAACTGGCAGTAAGCAGTAAACTCCTTTAAACTTACCAACAGGACATCAAAGACAAATTTTACATTTATTACAAAGCATGCGGAGGCAATCCAAAGGGCCAAACAAATTGCAATGACCTACTCAAATATGGAAAGAAGGAAAAGGCTGATAGGATACCATTTATTCTGACCATACCACCCAGACAACTCCAAAGTTGGTAAAATCACAAAACACTGGCCTATCGTGGAATCATCAGACATACTAAAGCTAATCCTTCCGAATAGACCTGTAGTAGCCCACCAGAGACCAAAAAACGTCCAGGACATCCTAGTCAGGGCAAAGCTAACGCCAATCACTAGTCAAGACCAACATATGATAGAGACCAGGACATTCACTAGCACAATGACTAGAGAAAAACTAAACATACATAGTCCAAACAAAACATGCAAAACAGAGAATGTTATTTATCTCATCACATGTAAGATCTGTAGCCTCCAGTATGTTGGAAAAACTGAAAAGCTACACAAAAGGATTAATCTTCATAAGTCTGATTGGATGACAAAAAGCGATACAGAAGCCCAGTCGAAGAACACTTCTCCTTTCCTGGCCACACTTTCAGTGATATAACACTTATTGCAATTGCTAACAACTCCAGGTGGAGTTCTGAAACCAGGAAGGAAAAGGAATCTTACTGGATATCCCACCTTAGAACATTGAAACCAAGCGGTCTAGACTAAGAAGACTAGAAAAAGAAAGCTATGCACTAGTAGAATTAGTCTTTGCAGGTGACACAGTTTCTTTTGAAACTTTCCTTAAACTTCTTAGTATCTTTTAATTATTAATATAAGAATTTAAAAAATGGGTATAGAATCAAATATCTGGGATATAATCTGCGTTACATAAATGTACACAAAGTAATAGATGTTGCTATGGCTTTTAGATGTGCTGTAGGGAAATAGAAACATCTTTCAGTATTCACAACAAGTCTATACAGGGTGGTAGAGATATAATGTATCTATAAGTGTAATTCATGTAGAGACAGCCATGTAGAGTTTTACAATCACAACGTTTTTTTTGTTTTTTTGTTTGTTTTGTCTGTGTTTTGTATATGCCTTTGAAAAAGACTCATTAAGAGTCAAAAGCACTCAGGCTAGTTTGTTACTAGTTTTGCACTGTTAGTTGTCAGTTTATTACATCTATCTCAATCAATCCCTGACACACTTTATCCTTTGCTGGATCCAGTGCCCTTGAAAGGGTTGTTATTTGCCATATGATTTGTATTCTTTATACATACATACATACATACATACATACATACATACATACATACATACATACATACATACATACATACATACATACATACATACATACATACATACATACATACATACATACATACATACATACATACATACATACATACATACATACATACATACATACATACATACATACATAATTTTTAATGGAACTTTGAACATGTTATTGATAATATTATGCTGAGGAAAGACACACACACACACACACACACACACACACACACACACACACACACACACACACACACACATGATTAGTCTTGTGTTATGAGATAGTAACTGGCAAAATTTATGGTCAGTCTAACAGAAATCCAATATGCTAAGCCAGTTCATTTATCCAATAGAAGTTTTGATTACTTGAGCAAGACAAAACTTGGAAAATTCTTTTAATGGCAAATTATTTTAAAATTTCTTTTTCTTTGACAACATAAATTAGAAATGGAAAAATGTTTATTGAAAAAAGATATTTGAAACATAATGTTAATTAACAATTCTATAAATATATTGCAGGAGTTTTTGATGAGAACCGCTACTTTGATGTGATGGCTGAGTACTGCAAAGGAAGTCCTAATGATATTCTATGCCGCTACACCATTAGCAATAGGGGACCAGAGGCAGCACCCATTCATGTGTTACCCACTATCTGGTTCAGAAATGTTTGGTCATGGGGTGAAGAGGTTGAGGTAAGATTTTAATCTGTGTAAAAACCTTACAGTGAATATTTTAGCTGTGCCATTCCATAATGCACAGACAGATATGTACAGTTTCTGTTTTTACAGAATTATATGTAGAGTGAACAAACGGTTATCAATTCTGATCTGCTGGTATGTTCTAACTGCTGACCAGATATCTTCATTGTGCCACTGCCTGCAAAAAGCAGTCTCCCTTATTTTTAATATTTGGCATCTGTTACACAATAATTTCATATGAAAAGATTAATCAGGTTACTATGACAGAGATGGATCTTATTAGTTTATGCATTAAATTTCTACTGTATCCATTACTTTTAGCAAATTCATACAAGAAAAGGGATAAAATCCTTTTTTTTTCAAGTTTCTATAAGATATCAACTGTTGATGTTAGTGGTTTTCTCTAAGTTATAAGCAGAGGTGACCCAAAGGAAGGTGTATGGTGGTACACTTTTGCTGTGGCATATGTGTCAGGATTCTTAAAAGAGGTGTAAATCGAGTTTTGATGTTTGGAAGTTAAATTTGACCCATTTCTGTCAAGTAGAAATTCCTATTTATACTTTTTTTTTTTACAATGCACATTGATTTGGGCCAGAACATCAGTTTTAAGTATACTTGAGCCACTTTTGGGTAATTTGCTACTGAGTGTGCTGTCTTTAACAAATATACAGTATGCACTAGAGACAATATTTGGTAGACTGGTACCAGCCAATGTTGTTACACCTATGTAAAGTGAACAAAAACTGAGTTGAACTAACAGATCACAAATGTCAAGTTTAGGTGTGCATAATTGCATCAAGATTAGATCATTTTGAGATTATATTGGACTTGATTTGACTAACTTTTGATAAAATATCAGAATTTGTTTTTGTTTGCTCATCAAATTAGAATCAACTTGACAAGGTTGATATATGGCAGCTTGCAAAGCCAGTTTGTCGAAGCTAATGGACTAATGGACAGAATTTAGCTGTATTTTTTGACAATTAATTTGCTTCAGTCTGTACATTTTTTTAAAGTTCATTTGTTTTATTTAATACATTATTCAGTAAAAATGTACCAGATATGATGCACAGTGATTGATTTTGTGCTTTGGAGTTGTTCATAATTGAATAGCGAGATGAATTAATTGTTAAATTTATTTGTGCTTTGGAGTTGTTCATAATTGAATAGTGAGATGAATTAATTTTGTTAGATTTATTTGTGCTTTGGAGTTGTTCATAATTCAATAGTGAGATGAATTAATTTTGTTAGATTTATTTGTGCTTTGGAGTTGTTCATAATTGAATAGCGAGATGAATTAATTTTGTTAGATTTATTTGTGCTTTGGAGTTGTTCATAATTGAATAGCGAGATGAATTAATTTTGTTAGATTTATTTGTGCTTTGGAGTTGTTCATAATTGAATAGTGAGATGAATTAATTTTGTTAGATTTATTTGTGCTTTGGAGTTGTTCATAATTGAATAGCGAGATGAATTAATTTTGTTAGATTTATTTGTGCTTGGAGTTGTTCATAATTGAATAGCGAGATGAAATAATTTTGTAAGATTTATTTGTGCTTTGGAGTTGTTCATAATTGAATAGCGAGATGAAATAATTGTTAGATTTATTTGTGCTTTGGAGTTGTTCATAATTGAATAGCGAGATGAATTAATTTTGTTAGATTTATTTGTGCTTTGGAGTTGTTCATAATTGAATAGCGAGATGAATTAATTGTTAGATTTATTTGTGCTTTGGAGTTGTTCATAATTGAATAGCGAGATGAATTGTTAGATTTATTTGTGCTTTGGAGTTGTTCATAATTGAATAGTGAGATGAATTAATTGTTCGATTTATTTGTGCTTTGGAATTGTTCATAATTGAATAGCAAGATGAATTAATTTTGTTAGATTTTTTTGTGCTTTGGAGATGTTCATATTTGAATAGCGAGATGAATTAATTGTTAAATTTATTTGTGCTTTGGAGTTGTTCATAATTGAATAGCGAGATGAATTAATTTTGTTAGATTTATTTGTGCTTTGGAGTTGTTCATAAATTGAATGGCGAGATGAATTAATTGTTAGATTTATTTGTGCTTTGGAGTTGTTCCTAATTGAATACTGAGATGAATTAATTCTGTTAGATTTATTTGTGCTTTGGAGTTGTTCATAATTGAATAGCAAGATGAATTAATTGTTAGATTTATTTGTGCTTTGGAGTTGTTCATAATTGAATAGCAAGATGAATTAATTGTTAGATTTATTTGTGCTTTGGAGTTGTTCATAATTGAATAGCGAGATGAATTAATTGTTAGATTTATTTGTGCTTTGGAGTTGTTCATAATTGAATAGCGAGATGAATTAATTTTGTTAGATTTATTTGTGCTTTGGAGTTGTTCATAATTGAATAGCGAGATGAATTAATTTTGTTAGATTTATTTGTGCTTTGGAGTTGTTCATAATTGAATAGCGAGATGAATTAATTGTTAGATTTATTTGTGCTTTGGAGTTGTTCATAATTGAATAGCGAGATGAATTAATTGTTAGATTTATTTGTGCTTTGGAGTTGTTCATAATTGAATAGCGAGATGAATTAATTTTGTTAGATTTATTTGTGCTTTGGAGTTGTTCCTAATTGAATAGTGAGATGAATTAATTGTTAGATTTATTTGTGCTTTGGAGTTGTTCATAATTGAATAGCAAGATGAATTAATTGTTAGATTTATTTGTGCTTTGGAGTTGTTCATAATTGAATAGCAAGATGAATTGTTAGATTTATTTGTGCTTTGGAGTTGTTCATAATTTAATAGCGAGATGAATTAATTTTGTTAGATCTTTTTGTGCTTTGGAGTTGTTCATATTTGAATAGTGAGATGAATTAATTGTTAGATTTGTGCTTTGGAGTTGTTCATAATTGAATAGCAAGATGAATTAATTGTTAGATTTATTTGTGCTTTGGAGTTGTTCATAATTGAATAGCGAGATGAATTAATTTTGTTAGATCTATTTGTGCTTTGGAGTTGTTCATATTTGAATAGTGAGATGAATTAATTGTTAGATTTATTTGTGCTTTGGAGTTGTTCATAATTGAATAGCAAGATGAATTAATTTTGTTAGATTTATTTGTGCTTTGGAGTTGTTCATAATTGAATAGTGAGATGAAATAATTTTGTTAGATTTATTTGTGCTTTGGAGTTGTTCATAATTGAATAGCAAGATGAATTAATTGTTAGATTTATGCTTGCTTTGGAGTTGTTCATAATTGAATAGTGAGATGAATTAATTTTGTTAGATTTATTTGTGCTTTGGAGTTGTTCATAATTGAATAGCGAGATGAATTAATTTTGTTAGATTTATTTGTGCTTTGTAGTTGTTCATAATTGAATAGCGAGATGAATTAATTTTGTTAGATTTATTTGTGCTTTGGAGTTGTTCATAAATTGAATGGCGAGATGAATTAATTTTGTTAGATTTATTTGTGTTATGGAGTTGTTCCTAATTGAATAGTGAGATGAATTAATTGTTAAATTTATTTGTGCTTTGGAGTTGTTTATAATTGAATAGCAAGATGAATTAATTGTTAGATTTATTTGTGCTTTGGAGTTGTTCATAATTGAATAGCGAGATGAATTAATTTTGTTAGATTTATTTGTGCTTTGGAGTTGTTCCTAATTGAATAGTGAGATGAATTAATTGTTAGATTTATTTGTGCTTTGGAGTTGTTCATAATTGAATAGTGAGATGAATTAATTGTTAAATTTATTTGTGCTTTGGAGTTGTTTATAATTGAATAGCAAGATGAATTAATTGTTAGATTTATTTGTGCTTTGGAGTTGTTCATAATTGAATAGCGAGATGAATTAATTTTGTTAGATTTATTTGTGCTTTGGAGTTGTTCCTAATTGAATAGTGAGATGAATTAATTGTTAGATTTATTTGTGCTTTGGAGTTGTTCATAATTGAATAGCAAGATGAATTAATTGTTAGATTTATTTGTGCTTTGGAGTTGTTCATAATTGAATAGCAAGATGAATTGTTAGATTTATTTGTGCTTTGGAGTTGTTCATAATTTAATAGCGAGATGAATTAATTTTGTTAGATCTTTTTGTGCTTTGGAGTTGTTCATATTTGAATAGTGAGATGAATTAATTGTTAGATTTGTGCTTTGGAGTTGTTCATAATTGAATAGCAAGATGAATTAATTGTTAGATTTATTTGTGCTTTGGAGTTGTTCATAAATGAATAGCGAGATGAATTAATTTTGTTAGATCTATTTGTGCTTTGGAGTTGTTCATATTTGAATAGTGAGATGAATTAATTGTTAGATTTATTTGTGCTTTGAAGTTGTTCATAATTGAATAGCAAGATGAATTAATTTTGTTAGATTTATTTGTGCTTTGGAGTTGTTCATAATTGAATAGTGAGATGAAATAATTTTGTTAGATTTATTTGTGCTTTGGAGTTGTTCATAATTGAATAGCAAGATGAATTAATTGTTAGATTTATGCTTGCTTTGGAGTTGTTCATAATTGAATAGTGAGATGAATTAATTTTGTTAGATTTATTTGTGCTTTGGAGTTGTTCATAATTGAATAGCGAGATGAATTAATTTTGTTAGATTTATTTGTGCTTTGGAGTTGTTCATAATTGAATAGCGAGATGAATTAATTGTTAAATTTATTTGTGCTTTGGAGTTGTTCATAATTGAATAGCGAGATGAATTAATTTTGTTAGATTTATTTGTGCTTTGGAGTTGTTCATAATTGAATAGCGAGATGAATTAATTTTGTTAGATTTATTTGTGCTTTGGAGTTGTTCATAATTGAATAGCGAGATGAATTAATTGTTAGATTTATTTGTGCTTTGGAGTTGTTCATAATTGAATAGCGAGATGAATTAATTGTTAGTTTTATTTGTGCTTTGGAGTTTGTTCATAATTGAATAACGAGATGAATTAATTGTTAGATTTATTTGTGCTTTGGAGTTGTTCATAATTGAATAGCGAGATGAATTAATTGTTAGATTTATTTGTGCTTTGGAGTTGTTCATAATTGAATAGCAAGATGAATTAATTGTTAGATTTATTTGTGAATAACAATTGTTTCATGAAGCATATTTTATCCCAGGTCTCAGTCTCAGAAATAACCTGCCAGTCATACATAATTAGAAAGAGAAACACTTATATAAAAATTAGTAATGGCCATGTCTGACCCATTGTGTACTGTCTTACAGAACAATGTACAAGTCTCTGTTTTTATGCAACATAAGGCAAGAAATCTTAAATATCATTTGCTTCATGAATAACAAACAATCCCAGCTATGAGCACAATGCTGCCAAAAACAATTGACTTTTAAGATTTTAGTTTTTACTCTTGAGATTTTCATTTTGCTGTTGTTTTGGGATTAATGCCATTTATCACTGCAAGATAGACTATGAATAGCAGTTTGGTGTCAAGGATGAAATAACTTCTGTTTTGAAATCTTTTGAGAATTCATGCTGGTCCTTGTCATTTGCATTTAGCACATAAACAGATGTGTTAAAGTTTTGATCTTGAAGAATATTGTTGACAAGTCAAGATTTTAGTTAAGTCAGGATCTTTATAATATGTCATGGAAAGTGGAAAAAGTCAGAAAAATCTGGGAATAGCAAAAGTCTGAAAAATCCCAGAATATTTGACTGTCAGTGAAGTTAATGGGGATGAGTGCATGTGTAAAATTTATTCTGTAATGTCTGCTTTTTTACTCAGGTGTTCATGTTTTCTTCAGTACCAAATGTTTAGAGTAGTGCCTGAATTTTTTTAAAGTTAGTGATGCAGCTTTTCCTTCAATCATATTATTAATGAAATTCTTTTGTTTTATATGTTTAAAAATGGAAAAAGTGTATATCTGTGTGGCATGAAATATGTTGTTTGCACAATAAAAAAAATTACTTTGTTAACAAATTTACAAATCTTTACAAATACAAAAAAAATGACACGTGCAGGTTGCAACACTGTGCTTAAGACACTGTAGGGGTATTGTTTTTTTTTTTATCTGGTCATTAAATACAGTGTATAACAGTCTCATTAACACATCAAGACCACCAGTTTAGAGTTCACTGGCCATAAGGCCAAGTGAGGTTGTGGCATTGCCCTTCATGGATTTAGCATGGTGCATCATATATCAATTAACAATTACTATTTTATACTTCTTAAAAAATGGCTGGACCAGTTTTGACCAAATTTTGCACAGGGCATTTTGGCATGAAGATTTTTGATATTTATAAATATGATGCCTATCTAGAAAAAGCTCTAAATGACTTTTCAACAAGTATACAATAGAATTTGGCCCAATTTGAAGGAATCCTGGCATAGGGCTTTTTATATAGTTGCAAAGAAATATGTGAAATCACTGAAAGTTAGAGATGTCATAATTTTAAAAAGAGTCAACTAGGTACCTGATAAAAGGGAAATTATATTACATGTGAACCTGAACTGCTTTGTTTAAGATCACATATGCCACCCCACCCCTCAATAGGTATATGTGAAAGTATTACTATTATGAGTGGCAAAAAAGTGCAGTCTGAGCATAAAAAGAATGATCAGTATATTACATGCCATAATTATAGAAAAACATATGATACACATACATTTATTTCTGCTACTTATCTTGATCAGCAGATAGTGAAATTTCTTGTTGCATGTGAGCTAAATTCCATGTGGATTAATAATTGAATACAGACACAAAAACAAAAACATTATTTATTTACAAAATTATAAACAACATTCACTTTAATTTGTCTACTTAGCTTTTGCTTTATTCCACAAATTTTGAATGCTGTATTATATCACCATGGATCACTTTCAAAATTTGTAAAGTGCTATTGATTTGTTCTTTTCCTGATGCAGCATGTTCTTCAGTTTAACAAAATCACTCTTCTCTAACATTTTTCAGTCATCACAAATTGCATTGATAAAGCCCATTTTGATTGATAATATTTGGTGCCATGTTTTTCTAGTCTAGTTGGTACTAGATGAAAATGGTGCCCTTAAACATCCAATATGACTTCCAACTAGAAAATCAGGTTATTGCTACTCATCCTGAATGTATAGTCATATCATCATGGGGTTTTCACTCAACTTTTTTATGACGTCTTGCTGGTCCTAAAATGAAAATGGTAGGGATCTGATGGCAAATTATGTCTTGAAATTTGTGGGGGGTTTTTTTTCTACATTTTCTTAGTGGATGGTAAAATCAACACAGGGTTTTACTATGAGACCTTATTTCATATTTCAAGAATACTTTGTTATCATTATTTTTTTTTTACATGGCTTGTGATATTAAATTTGTTCTTTCATCAAGATTTCTTATGAAATGGTACCAGTCTATATCAAATATGGCCACTATCGCATCCATCTTGAGAATCTTATTATTGTAATTCAAAAAATAGAAAGTATTATCAAGATGGGGTTTCCTCCAGAATACTCCTTATGATGCCTTGTTGGTCTTAAATGAAAATGCCCACTACAGCAGCCAGTTTGAAAATATTGTTATTTCGGATTGGTATCAAACTTTGGGTTCAATACTCTTGGCAATACTGTTTAGCTAGCAGAACATCAGTTTCTTGGAAGGATTTTTGTTTTTGGAATGCTGTGAAACTTAGAATATACTATACTTAATTATCAGATAGGCATTCTGACCAGTTTTTTTAACTCTTAGTAGAGTTGTGTGTTGTGTGCTTTTTTTTTTACTATAGGCTCATCTAAACCATAGGGTAAGGGTTGGATGTAGCCTGGGATATATTTATGTGTGCAAAGTCTTCATTAGGAATTTTGTTTTAGGAATAAATTTGGAATTTGAAATTTTTTAACATATTTTTTGTCTTTATATCAAAGATAATTTTTGTAATCTGTGAATTTATGGCATTCCCATCAGAATTTACTTTTAATGTGTTCAGTTATTTTTCTTTTCATTTCCTTTTCTTTTTCAGGCCTATGTGTTTCCCAAGCCTATAATGACAAAAGCAGGACTTGGAAAAGTCCATTGTGAGCATCCAACTCTAGGTAAGTATTTGAAGTAATCAAATATAATTATTTGAAATTTTGTATGCACAGGAATCAGAGCCCCCACTTTATGTATATACAGTTATTAGTCCATAAAAAATGTGGAAGTTGCCTTTGTCTCCAGTTTCGAAACAGCTTGTCTAATATCACTTTTATATTTCACAGGTTTTGGTATCCAGTACGTCCAGTATTGCTACCCACACGGTCACCTTGAAAATCTTATTGCTACTCCTTCTGATTGTACACTTATTTGGTTTTCACTGAGGTGCATTTTAATATGTCCAGTCCATCCTGAGTGAAAAAGGGAGAAAGGTGATGTCCAATATGGCTGCCACATTGGCCATCTTAGAAAAGTGTTATTATTGCTACTCCTCCTGAATGAAAAGTCATATGGACATGGAGGTTTTTAGCTGCAGACACTGGTATCTCGTTCACTGATGGCAAGTTGAAATACCACTGGTATCTCAATCACTGATGGCAAGATGAAATACTATTGGGATATCTAAATCACTGATGGCAAGATAAAATACCATTGGTATCTCAATCACTGATGGCAAGAGGAAATACCTCTGGTTATCTCAATCACTGATGGCAAGATGAAATACCACTGGTATTTCCCTCCTTTCACTGTGCTTTGATGTCCTAAGCATATTCTGGGTCTAAGTCAAAGAACATTCAAAGAACATTCAAAATGTATTCCACATGAGCCTTTGATGTGGGAACCATTCTTTCTGTTCTGGATTTGTAGAACACTGCTTCAAATGGTAGGCTGGATTTAGTTTACCACATCACCCTTAAAAATAAATATGTTTGTAAAAGCCAGACTTGATGCAGTTGTAGTCATTTTTTTTTTATTCCATTAGAAAAGTTAATACAAGCACCTTATGTTCTACATTTTGTAATTGTCTGTTAACACCAATTTGCTTTCAATCCCATAATGCTGTCTTTACAATGTTTTTCCCAAATGTGTTTTATGTTCCAGGTTTCTGTGATTTTAGCTCATCTGACCAAAGACCTTATGATATTATACCCCTGTGACTTTTGTGGATTATTCATCCATCAATACTTATTTATGAAATATTGTGACAGTGATTGACACTATGAACACACATGACTTGTTATAGTGGTAATGTCATCAGCAGCAGACAGTCTGTTCTGAAAGTGACAAGGTCCACATGCCATTTTTAAGCAACAGTTGCTGCAGTTTTCACATTGCCAGATCAGGTGTTAATTTTACTAAGTTAAAAGATCTCACTATTTAGTTGCATTCCAGTGAAGAAATAAGCAATTCTAAGATTGATTTTGAGATCAGATGTCTTGTTTTACAATTACATCTGTACTGGCTTGGGAGCATGATAATACAAATGAGTATCAATGGATTTTTATCAAACCTGGTTTGTGGATATCTCTGAAATATATTTTGAATGATACCACTTCAATAACTTTGTTTTCTTCCAAATAATATTAATCATAGATTTAACCAAATTTGGTTCATAGACTTGTCTGTTGGAGTTAAATTCATTGATCATCTGTCAGTGAAATTAAGTTCATGGTAATAGGTCAAAAAAGAGAATTATTTATTACACTTATAAAATATCCTGTGAACATTTATAAAATATCTTGTGAACATTTATAAAATATCTTGTGAACATTTGACTATATCATGTAAGGAAATAATTTTGTTACGAAATTTGGTATGTTGAACTATACAAAAATATCAGTGCTGTGATGGTTTCAGAAAAATTAACAGTAGCTGAATGAATGAATTATAGTGGATTCATATAAACAACAGTAGATGAATGAATGAACTATAGTGGATTGATATAAATAAACAACAGTGATAGGTGAATGAATGAACTATAGTGGATTCATATAAATAAACAACAGTAGATGAATGATTGAACTATAGTGGATTCATATAAAAAAACAACAGTAGATGAATGAATGAACTATAGTGGATTGATATAAATAAACAATAGTAGATGAATGAATGAACCATAGTGGATTCATATAAATAAACAACAGTAGATGAATGAATGAACTATAGTGGATTGATATAAATAAACAACAGTAGATGAATGAATGAACTATAGTGGATTGATATAAATAAACAACAGTAGATGAATAAATGAACTATAGTGGATTGATATAAATAAACAATAGTAGGTAAATGAATGAACTATAGTGGATTCATAAACAACAGTAGATGAATGAATGAACTATAGTGGATTGATATAAATAAACAAAAGTAGATGAATGAATGAACCATAGTGGATTCATATAAATAAACAACAGTAGATGAATGAATGAACTATAGTGGATTGATATAAATAAACAACAGTAGATGAATGAATGAACTATAGTGGATTGATGTAAATAAACAACAGTAGATGAATAAATAAACTATAGTGGATTGATATAAATAAACAATAGTAGGTAAATGAATGAACTATAGTGGATTCATAAACAACAGTAGATGAATGAATGAACCATAGTGGATTCATAAACAACAGTAGATGAATGAATGAACCATAGTGGATTCATATAAATAAACAACAGTAGGTAAATGAATGAACTATAGTGGATTCATAAACAACAGTAGATGAATGAATGAACCATAGTGGATTCATATAAATAAACAACAGTAGGTAAATGAATGAACTATAGTGGATTCATATAAATAAACAACAGTAGATGAATGAATGAACCATAGTGGATTCATATAAATAAACAACAGTAGATGAATGAATGAACTATAGTGGATTCATAAACAACAGTAGATGAATAATGAACTATAGTGGATTCATATAAATAAACAACAGTAGATGAATGAATGAACCATAGTGGATTCATAAACAACAGTAGATGAATGAATGAACCATAGTGGATTCATATAAATATACAACAGTAGGTAAATGAATGAACTATAGTGGATTCATATAAATAAACAACAGTAGATGAATGAATGATCCATAGTGGATTCATATAAATAAACAACAGTAGATAAATGAATGAACCATAGTGGATTCATATAAATAAACAACAGTAGGTAAATGAATGAACTATAGTGGATTCATAAACAACAGTAGATGAATGAATGAACCATAGTTTGATTCATATAAATAAACAACAGTAGGTAAATGAATGAACCATAGTGGATTCATAAACAACAGTAGATGAATGAATGAACTATAGTGGATTCATATAAAATCTTTTCAGCTTCAAGTACTTAGAATTATAGTTTGGGAAAGTACATTTTTCATTTTATTTCATTCAAGTTAAATTAGCTACTCATTATTTCTTTACAGTTTCATTTGAATATGACTCAAGGATTAATCATCGAAAAATGCCATAAAAAAGAACCCCAGACTTTTGTGATTTTTCTCATCTTATTAGTGATTTTATGTAATTATTTGCTGATCAATCAATATATATATATATATATATATATATATATATATATATATATATATATATATATATATATATATATATATATATATATATATATATATATATATTTATTTATTTATTTTTTAGGGACTGTGCAGACTCGTCTGCGAGTTGGAAGTCTCGACAGACATCCATATAGACAGCAACCATTTATTGATGGGAGTTCAGTAAATAGCAGTGGTGGTGAACGTGGTAGGTAGTCCCCAGTAATCTGTAATGGTGAGCGCTTGAACCCACTTGGCCACACGGTGCCCCATACTTGTGTGTAATGTGATGTACTAATGTACTTGTGTGTAATTTGATGTACTAATGTACTAGTGTGTAATTTGATGTACTAAATGTACTGGTGTAATGTGACTAATTAGTTACTGTACCTGTGTGTAATCTGATGTACTAATGTACATGTGTGTAATAGGATGTACTAATTAATGTACCTGTGTGTAATGTGATGTACTAATGTACCTTTGTGTAATGTGATGTACTAATGTACCGGTGTGTAATGTAATGTACTACTGTACCAGTGTGTAATGTGATGTACTAAATGTACTTGTGTGTAATGTATTGTACTAATGTACCTGTGTGTACCTTATATTGTTATTTTTCGTACCTTTAATTTTTTGTACACAATCCAGTTTTCAAAATAATA
The DNA here is from genome assembly GCA_016746295.1 of Potamilus streckersoni. Lineage (NCBI taxonomy): Eukaryota > Metazoa > Mollusca > Bivalvia > Unionida > Unionidae > Potamilus > Potamilus streckersoni. Next base: position 73,262 of record JAEAOA010000029.1, read on the forward strand.
ATTTTTAAAATGTATTATAAGTTTTCATACATGTTAGTTTGTATTATTTAAAAAATTCTTTAAATTTGCATTCATAAAATTTCCACAAAGATGTACATTTGCAAAAAAGATTGAAAATACTGTATTCAGTTTTTAATTTTACAATTTTAAATATTCGTACATATTCCCACCCAGACGCCAGTCATTGCCTTTGAACTTGCTGCCCAGCCATTTTATCATGTTCTTTTAATATTCTCTTATCAGAGAGACTTTCTGCCACTGAATTCTATCATTGTAAATATCAGCACATTTTCCCCACACAGTGCTGCATCAAAGTCTTTGAACTTGCCACCTAGCTATTGCATCATGTTCTTTTGATGTACTCTTATTAACATGTACATCATGCTAGAGATCACTATAAACTGCCATACTGCAGATATCATAGTGCTAAGACTGAAAATTTTTTAAAAATCCAAATCACTCGAGCGCACACACACACACACACACACACACACACACACACACACACACACACACATTATAATAGGAACATTTTAGTAATTATGTTAATGATACATAAGTCTTATTGCACTGTCATGTCAGTGTCTGTCCTACTGATTACTCCTAACAAACTGCATAGACCCAGATCAACCATTGTATTATGGGATGGCACATCAAGGTCTGTGCAGTTTACAGTGAACTGGGAATGTGAGTACCTAGAGTAGCTCATATTTTAGATTTGTACAGGAACAAAATTGAATGGATTTAGACTTTTGTATAGTTAATTTTTACTATTCAGATTTCATGACTTTTAAAGTTGTCAGATCAAAATGAATTTAATTCCAAAGATGTAAAGTGAAACATTTATTTGACTTGTTAATACTTCTTGGAAGGAAAGACACAATATTAGCTCATGCTGTTGTTGCATATAGTAAGTGGATCAGTGATGCAGTTCAGCAGGTTGGCAAATTGTAGAGAGATGAGTTGGGTATGTCACTCAATCCCAGATCTACTTTTATACATGGCAACCACTCAATCCCAAACAGTATTGACCTAGATCTACTTTTATACATGGCAACCACTCAATCCCAAACAGTGTTGACCTAGATCTACTTTTATACATGGCAACCACTCAATCCCAAACAGTGTGGACCTAGATCTACTTTTATACATGACAACCATTCAATCCCAAACAGTGTGGACCAAGATCTACTTTTATACATGGCAACCACTCAATCCCAAACAGTGTGGACCTAGATCTACTTTTATACATGGCAACCACTCAATCCCAAACAGTGTGGACCTAGATCTACTTTTATACATGGCAACCACTCAATCCCAAACAGTGTGGACCTAGATCTACTTTTATACATGACAACCATTCAATCCCAAACAGTGTGGACCTAGATCTACTTTTATACCTGGCAACCACTCAATCCCAAACAGTATTGACCTAGATCTACTTTTATACATGGCAACCACTCAATCCCAAACAGTGTGGACCTAGATCTACTTTTATACCTGGCAACTATTCAATCCCAAGCAGTGTTGACCTAGATCTACTTTTATACATGGCAGCCACTCAATCCCAAACAGTGTTGACCTAGATCTACTTTTATACATGGCAACCACTCAATCCCAAACAGTGTGGACCTAGATCTACTTTTATACATGGCAACCACTCAATCCCAAACAGTGTTGACCTAGATCTACTTTTATACATGGCAACCACTCAATCCCAAACAGTGTTGACCTAGATCTACTTTTATACATGGCAACCACTCAATCCCAAACAGTGTTGACCTAGATCTACTTTTATACATGGCAACCACTCAATTGCAGATGACCATCCTCCATAAGTAAATGAAGGCTGTCCCATATTCAGCTGTCAGTATTTGAACCCTAAGATATTTCTGTATACCACATGTTACAAGAGAGCAAAATTGAGCCAATAAAACAAAAGCATCATAGGGAATAAGTTGGTGTGCCATATTTCCATAGATGCAGACTGGTATATTCAAAATTCTGGGATTAGGGAGGAAGGATATCACAGTCTAAATCGTGATAGTGTTCACCATGGAAATATTGTTTTGTGTGGAGTTTTTAATTTGAAACATTTAGATGTTGTGCATTTTGTTCAGTATCCAACAACAAAATTATTTTCTATGATTTTATTAGAATATACACAGTTATTTGGTGATGAATAATATTGTTCTAAATGAAATTATATTACAGTTATTTGGCAGTGAATAATATTGTTCTAAATTAAATTATATTACACATATATTACAGTTTTTTGGCAATAATAATGTTCTAAATTAAATTATATTAGTTATTTGGTGATAAATAATATTGTTCTAAATGAAATTATATTACACTGTTATTTGGTGATGAATAATGTTTTGAATGAAATTATATTTAATTATATTTGTTTACAAGGTGTCTGTGTTGAGGATGTGTATGCTAACTTGTCCACTATTTTGCAATTTACACAGACAGACACACACACACACATACACACACTTCTAGCTTTGGTACATAAGTTACAAAGTTGGAAGTGTTATTAAAATTGTTTAAAATCTAAAATTAAGATGATAAAATTTTGTTGATACAACTCAGTGAAAATCATAAATCTGGTAGGAAGTTATAAAATCATAGTTTCTTTGTTGAAGTTGTATTTTGTATTTTGCAGTAAATCTTATACTGTATGTTTTAACAATGTCCATGAACTTATAGTTCACTTATCCTCAGCTTGTAAAGGCTAGTACCACCTATAAATGGCTTGCATGGCAGTTTTGAATGGGTGTGTTTCCTATTGTTGATACACAGTATGTATTGATCTGAAATATAAACCTTGATAACATCTGTGATCGTACAACAGCAAGGGTTCCTACTTATACTGAGATCAATATCAGGTCATTGCTATGGCCTGTTCTAGGTACCTTATAAAAATCCCTTATACACAAGAGCAATACAAAATATGTTTCTTTTCTCTTAATTATCTCTTTGCGGATTGAATTGAAATAAAATGTAGCATTTTACTGATATGCTCATTCATTCTTATGCTGGTTTATTTATTCATTCCTTTGTTATGCATTCATTAACCCTATTTCATCCATACTGACAAAAATGGGTAATGTGGATGCATCTCAAGCAGAAAATCTTATGCATACCAAATCTGGGTCACTGTGACCAATTTTTTATGCCTAGGTGATTTTAATTTTCTGCTCTTTATTTGATACATCTGCAATTTTGTTTCCAATTTCACTTACAGTGATAACTGTTGGTATGCAAATGCATTTTGAGGAGATTTGATCAACATGCAGATAAAATTTAGATCATTGTTACTTCTTATTCATGCAAGAGCAACTTTTTATATATTCAGCTGTTTGCTTGTTACACCCTCATTATCTTGGACCATACCTCTCCTACACTGGAAAAGTTTGTGGATGATCCAAAGTAGAGTGGCTTTTTTGACTTCACATTTTTCAGCTCTTTGTTCATTGCATTTTAGTATCTTAGATACTATTTCACTACACTGGTCACAATTAATAAATAGTTGCATCTCAACAAAAGTGACATAAATGCAGAAAGTAGGTCAGTGTAACCTTATGTTTAAGGCTTGAGTGAGTTATTATTTTCAGTTAGTTCCATTATTATCTACACAGTATCTAGGATCAAGTTTCACCAACACTGGCAGAACATGAAATGTGAATGCATCAAATTGATGTAATTCAACAATACTGAAAGTTATGTCAGAATAACCTAATTTTCACTTTTAAGTGTTTTTTTTTTAAACAATGCATTATTTACACCATCAATATCTTTGAAACAATAATACCTACACTGTGTGAAAATTTTTGGATGCATCTCAAGGGGAATAGCTTGGCCATACCAAAAGTAAGTAGATGGCTTATTTTTGGTTTGAGTAACTCCTGTATTTTCAGCTGTTTCATTTTTATTTCATCCTTCATAACTTGGACCATATGTTACCTTCATTGCTGAAATTGATAAATTGATGCATATCAAGGAGAGGTCAAAACAGGTCCTTTTTACCTGTCTGTTAGCTACATCACATATGCCCATGCTGGTTAGGGGATTTGTGTAACTTTACAAGTAAAGAAAACACCATGTTAATTTCATGAATATACCCTAGATATGAGAAATGAAGTAAAAAGTAAGCCTACCTTGAAAAGAAGCCCAGTAATTGCTATGTCATTTGCTTTTGAAGGTAAGACAACTAAAACTGCCTGATATACATAACACATATCTTGTCTTAATGTTTGAAGAAAGTTATCTCTGAGCATGAAATTGAGAAATTATACTGGTGAAAATTAATTGTAACATCCTTTACCACTTAAGTTGCATAGTCTTTATCAATGCTGAATTTGAAAGTTTTAAAGTTTAGAATGCCTGGCATGTTTTTGCAGTATACATAAAGAATTTTAGACAAACCATTTTCCTATCATCTATCAATCCATTTTCTTTTTAAAAAAATGACCATCATATAAGTATTGGTCATTTTTGAAAATAAGATGACACATTGTTGGTAATTAATGTTGGCTGGTTATTAATATTGATGACACTGCAAAATTTATCAAATTATTAACAGTGTCAGCAGAGTCTACATTAGAGTATACACTGTATATTAGAGTATACATTGTATTTGAAAGTATGTACCTTAGTGCACACATAGGTGGTTTGTATTTTTATTTATCCTTCTTTTAGACTTGTTGCTTTTGAATAAAAACATGACCTATAATTACAAGATAAATTTTCTTGGATTTTATTGCCAGTTAATAAAAAAATGATACATGTATATTATCTGTAATAGGTGTGGCATGCTTTCATTCTAAAGGGCTTATGTAGCCTGGCCTAACTGGAATCACAATTTCAAACATATTCCACAAAATATATTTACCTTGCATGAAACTCATGAAATCAAACTGATATATATATATATATATATATATATATATATATATATATATATATATATATATATATATATATATATATATATATATATATATACACACACACACATACTATAGTTAAGTTCAGTCCAAAGCCAGCAGAGCTGGGTCAATGCAGTTTGCTAGGACTAATCAGTAGACCCTATCTGCCAGTGCATGATTTGATGGAAGATTAGGGTATCCTTTGTTTGCAGTAAGAACCAAGTTACAGGTAAGGTTGTGTAGCAATAGCTAAGTGTAGTCCTAATGAAAGCCAAACTTGAATAAAATCAAGTCACCTCTGGGTTAAAACACCTAATTGATTTTCCTGCTACATAGATAATCCAATTTAGGCCAATCCAAATTATAATAGTAGAATTGTTACTATATTTAACATGTCATCTTAAAGTGTTCTACCTGGACCCTGTTAAATTTAGAATTAGTAGTGTTACAAATGTGGAAGGATAAGGTATGCTGGTGAACAGGTCACTCAGGTAAGATTGGTTGGACTAGGTTAGTGTACTTGACCCACTTCACTGGTACTATCTGAGGTGTTATTTATGCCATTTAACCTACTTGAGGTGGAGTACCACCAATCAGGTTAGACAAATTTGAAAAGGTAAACATATACATTTACTATTGGTGTTTACTCATGTGTTGTAAAGTGAATGTATTTAATACAGTCTGCAAAACTGGTTTTCATTACTGTCTTAAATACAGACTAAAAATTATTAAGCAAAGTTACAGCAAATGAAGTGCTTCAACATTGAGAGATGAATGAAGTGACAGGTTTGTCCTCAGTCAATGTTGCACTACCTCATGTCCATTGAAGTAATGTGTAGCAACTAAATTACAATAAAAAGAATAAAAATCCTGAATAGGATGCATGAACTCAAAACACTCTTACATGACTGTACTAACCTTTTTAGAGATCATAAAGTTTTTTTTAATAACCTTTTTAGAGATCATAAAGTTTTTTTTAATAACCTTATTAGAGATCATAAAGTTTTTTTTTAATAACCTTATTAGAGATCATAAAGTTTTTTTTAATAACCTTATTAGAGATCATAAAGTTTTTTTTAAATAACCTTATTAGAGATCATAAAGTTTTTTTGCAAGGGTCCATCATAAATCATACGAAAATGGAGGTATTTTTGATAGGCAAATGGAGGGGAAATGACCTGGTCCACATCTAAATAAAATTGTGAAAGCGTTAGGCACAATATACATAATGTTTGGGGAACACTCTTTGACAACTTAATTACAAAAAACTCTTAGGGAAAATAACAGCACAGATTAAAACTTGGCTGTAATCTCCACATAATCTTGAGAAACTACAAGTAACTAATACCTCCATTATATGAAATGATCATAAATAATTCATGACCTGGCATGTACTGTTCTTGAATGGTTAAAAACTTTTTGTCATTTTCTATTGATAAAACATCAGACTAGTGGGGTATAGGCCCTAATGTCACTAATGCATCCACTCTGATAGCTGCTTCAGGTTTCATCACATTGTTATTTGCACCTGTATTGTGTACAATTGGACACATTAACTACCTTTTTTTTCTTTTTATTTACCAAATTACATCAGATCAAAGAAATAGTTTAAATTGGGTCTAGAAAATATCATATATCATTAGCTTGGTTAAAACTTATATGATGACATAAAAAAGCCAATAAAATATCCATATAACAAATGCACTGAATGGAATACTGCCCTTTCATTGGTTGACCAAAATGATGTACTTTGCCAACAAATGCACTGAATGGAATACTGCCCTTTCATTGGTTGACCAAAATGATGTACTTTGCCAACTTAAGCAGAGAAAATCTGATTCAAGAATGAATCATTTTTCATCACATTGTTATGTCATGTCCATTGAAGTAATGTTTAGTAACATACTAAATTACAATAGTTGGAAACATCGAGAACACCAATCCACTCATGATCCATTTGTATAAAGCAAATTATGTGGCAATATGGTGGAGCAAAATGTTATCTGCCAGTGTAGTAAAGAAAATGAACAGACCACAGAGTACATGAAATTCAATTTGTCACTCCTTTTGCATTTTTGTTTCATAGTTGTGTGACCAAATGTTTTCAAATGGTGACTCTATTTTAAAGTTGGTAGTCATTCTGTGACCATTTCATTAAATCTAATTGGAGCATTGTCATGGACAAATATTAGCTATGTAATGTTTAAAATGAATTTACAATCTATGATCATATACAAGAATTATACACTCAATATAGATGGACATAACAGAATTGAAATCAAATTTTCATAAATCCCAGTTCATTTTTAATTTCATTAATACAGTACAGTTATAAATGTAGCAAGACAGGTGAAAGAACTCTTTTGACATGACATATGAATACATCTTGGCACAACAGCTTTGATGTATCCCTAGGCAATATCAAACTTGCTTTTTCTGCTAAGAAAAAAACATGTATGAAGGTCACTTTTTAGTAAAGGTCAGTTCTTTTTAGTTTCTAGATGTCTTTTGTCTTTATTAGGATTTACAGTTACATTTTGCACAATTCCAGTACAAAATAATTTTTTTTGCAGGTTATTTTGTATTTGAGGTGGATGCTGGACCAGATGGAAATTTGCCTAATCTGTTGTTCACAGAAAATGATACCAATTACAAGAGGCTTTTTGGAATTGAAAATGAATCACCATATGTCAAGGATGCATTCCATGACTATGTCATTGAAGGTGAGATTAAAATTCTCTTATTTTCTTTGTTAATGGCACAAGTTTTCACAACTTATAAAACATTCCTTCAGTATGTTTTGTTGGTGGCAAGTGGTCTTTGAGGGTAGTTAGTTGGCATTTAATTGATTCAACAAATCATTGACTAAGGCAGCTAAGATGGGCAGTTAATGAACTTGTAGTGCTTCAGTTTCGAGTCTGACCCGTCTCCTCTTCACTGTCTCTGAGGTGGATGAATTTGTTGAATATGTTTGAGACAACTGGCCTTACATAGGCAACTTACTGACCTTGCACCTGTTGGGACTGGGAATCAAATCCTGGATTGCAAAGTTACAAAGTAAATGTGTATCATTACTTGACAATCCAAATACCAAGATTAGGGTTATGTTAGAAATCACTGAGAAGAAAATTTGCAAATTCTGAAAATTGTAAAAGTTCAGAAATATTAGGGTTTAGTATGCAGGACAGTGTTATGCAATGCTTGTTGGGAAGTTCTGTAAAAAGTTCAAATTAATATTAAAGAGTGACCTGGAGGTCAGTCAGTGTTTCAGGTGACCTTATTTTCTTTTAAATCTGTTAGCAGAACAATGATTGAGAAACATATTTACATGTTGATGAATTTAAGTTGCATAAATTGCTGTTTAATTTGCATCTTCACATTAGCCACTTAAGTAACTGAACGATGGAGCGATGCGTGGATGGGATCATTTTGTCTGTTTTTATCAAAAAGCCATTTTTCCAGTTTTTAAACTAATGGCACAAACCTTAAACTTGAGTATAATACAATACAGTGTTTCCTAAACTTATAATGTTCCCATTTTGTGTCATCAGTCTTATTGATGTACCCCTTCACCTAAGTGCAGTAGTGGTTTTTTTTTAAATTTTAGTGTTTATTTTCCATCATGTTTACATGGAAACTCTTTAGCATGTGGCATGTGTACACTTTGGAAAACAGTTACAATATACTGATCACTGTGAGACATTTTATCCTAGAAGTCATCTCTACAGTTAGAGTGTACAAAGTTTTACCATGGATTCCAGTGCATAAATACCAGTAGATACAAAGTTTTTGTTCCAGTGTGTAACAAGACCAAGAATACAGCTTGTTGTGCACTCATGTCACTCCTTGCACTTCAGCATGGATGCAATTTGTCATCATCATTTTTCATGAACACTAAAATAGATGTTATAAATAATGTTATAAATGTTATAAATAATAATAATAAATATGTAATATTTGTTACTAAAATAAACAGCACATAGCTCATGAACATTGTTATTATGGAAGAACACAGGTTTAAGCTAATCATGCTATAGAAAGAGATTATGTTGGCATACATGGCTAAATAAGTTTATCTCCATGAACTTCCTGACAAAAGATAAGGATCTTGACTAATTTTGCATTTTTCTCTTAGGATTTTCTATTAGTGATTTTTCCTTTTATTTGCAACAGTGTAAAGATTTCATGCTCCATGTTTTCCTCCTGGAATTAACATGCAGTTCAAGCCTTTTCTTTTTTTGGATACATCCATCAGAAATAGGGTGTAGGTTTTTCAGAACAAATGTTGAGAGAGACAAACATTCAAATGAAACAAATAAAGAGTTGTAGAATTTTTTTCATATTTATTCCTTATTTTTGGAGTTTTTTTAAATAAACAAAATTTGAATGCATCCTAGAATATTACATTTAGTGACCAAATACAGATATATGAGAAGTTACATGTATGATTTAAATTCTTGGAAGAACCATGTTTAGTTATTCTCAAGATTGCAGACACTGATATAAAGAACAGCATTTGTTCAAAACTGTATTACCAAACTTGCAGGTAACAAATCTTAAGACTATAAAATAGAATATGCCAAGTAGTAGACAAATGCCTCCAAACAAGTATGGATCGATCACACTTGTCAACACCCAATGACCACTATCTTATCATTGACAAAAACATGAAACATTAGCTTCAATGTCATCATCTTTTGTGAACTGTCTCATATGACAATATATTTGATGACCATACCTGTTTGGAGGCATTTTAGGGTCTCTAATTTATAATCCTCACTTTCCTCTGCTACTGAAAAAAAATATTTTGTCAGATTTTTTTAAAAAGTTCACCCTATCATTACTATACCTTTTTTGATAATTGTCTTCATACATGCTAATTCTCATTGGCATAATATCTGTTAACAAGCTGTCATTAATATGGAACTCTTGTAACAAATCATTCATGTCATATGTTGTTCCTCATAAGTTAGATTGTATCTGACCATGTAATTTTTTTTATAAGTAATGCTCACTGTCTTGCTGTCTCAAGTCTAGGTTCAAATTTTTTAAATGATGTTCTAAGAGAAACGCCAACACCAGATATTACCAACAAAAACTGATTTAATGATGCTCCACTTGAAATTATATCAGTGCTAGTTATTACTACGGTAAATATGACACTACCCGAAGTATTTTGCTTTAATATTTGTAACATTTTTTTCATGCACCAAAGATTTTTATGATAATATCTGTAATAGTGTATTAGTGCATTCACATCCTGTTTTGGAATTTCCTCTGAAATATGATTGAAATTGATGATCTGTTTGTTAATTTTATAAAATATATGCTTACAATTTTTTCACATGATAGTAAAAGTTCTGGTACCAACAATGGAATCATTGTTAGGATTACCTATAAAATCTCTTTACTTGTCATAAACATTTGAAGTATCTTCATATTGCTTATCTGTCAATATCTCATTTTTTTAACCAGCTGTGGGAATCAAACATATCTTTTACAAAAGCTTTATACATTTCAGTTTTATTTACAATATTACCATATTCTCTTTCTGTTTCATCAATAAACCCAAGTACCAAGCTTATGTGATTTGATGTAAAATTTCTGAGAACAACATGTTGTCTGATAATTGCTTATGTGGTTCTAAAATTTGTTAGCATTATTTTTTGAAGTATTTTTCTATCAATCCTGAAAAGACTTATAGTAGAAGCTACTTTTGACATTAAATTATCGTATGATTTTGTGAGTATTTTCTCAACTTCGGTGCAAAAATTTCGTATTGACATTTGTTTAGAGCGTTGGAGTGATGGAAGAGGAAAAATCATCTTACAACCTTGTTAATTTAACTTCTTCAAAAAACTTTTCGCTTGACATCACTGAAATTATCAATTTTCTTGTTAGGTTTTTGATTATCTCTAGAGAGTTAGCAATGATTGGATCAACTTCTGTTTTTTTTATGCATCATTGGTACAATTGCGTTTGAGTACATTTTAATAATTAATGTTATATCTTCTGTACTAGCTATTTAAACATGGTTTGTAGATACCAAGATACTTAAAACTTTCTTGTTTTGAAAACTTATCACATAAGATTTTGTCTCTTTTTAGTTTTGATATCTTAGATTCTGCTAGTTTGTCATGATGACTGTGATTGTTGTTTATTCATTTTCTTTCTTTGCTCTTCTACCATAAACGTTTGCTTTTATTAGTATTATCGTATCAATATTTTCCATGTTGAGTACAAGAATTATTTTTAGCAAGGTTTCAACTTGTTTTTGATCTTGTAGACAATCATCAGGATTTGTTTATAAAATCAAAGTTTTTTATTGCTTCTATCGGTTGTGGTTCGAACATATTCTTGTTTTTGGCGGAGGATAATCTTTTCCTCTAATCCAAGCACCCACTGATTAGACATATGTAAATTACCTGACATCATGTTAACACTTTTTTTGACTAACGCTGATGTATCAGTTTTTGTTGCTGGTTTGTCGGATGTTGTGAGTGACGTTGAAACTTTGTGTAGCAGCTCATATTATATAAAATGTATAACATCAAATAATAAATAAAATAGAGACAAACAGTCATATATATAATTATACTGTTATAAAGGATATGCAATTCATCAATTTAAAAAAATTATGCAATTCTATTTAGTGCATTGTTATTAAGGCCATTAGGATACAAAGTATCTAATTTATGAATTCAATAAGTCTCTTTTATGAGTCTGTTCATGTCTCCATGCACAATATGTATTGGCATGAAAGAAAAATTGAGTAGAGAGTGATTTTTGGTATTAATATGTGTTGAATGACTGCGATGCCCTGGCGCCAATAGATCAATTCAGGCGCTGCTGCTTTTGAAGAGCAATGGCCTTGAGGCCAAACATAAACGCTCGCAGAGAAAGAGCAGAGACAGCGGCAACCCTCAATTTCTTTCCTACATCACCCAAGACACTTCAGAGCACATATCAGTCTCACAAGCCATTTGCACACTCACATACTAGCCCAGACATGAAGTCATGGTTGTCTTCAAGAACAAAGGACGAACAACAAAATCATAATTAAAGTTTACATAGAGTTATTATAATGTAAAGTATACACAGAGTTAATATAACGCAAAGTTTACATAGAGTTAGTTAATGTTAAGTTTACATAGTATAATATAAAGATTACATAGAGACATGATGATGCAAATGTGTCTTCTCTTGCAGGTAAGGTAAAAGGTGTGAATGGGCGAAAATATGGGACAAAATGTGCTGCCCATTATGTTCTGAATCTGGAGTCTGGACAGGAAGTGACACTCAGACTAAGGCTGTATCAAGTTGATGAAGCACCTGGCAAAGCATTTGGCATGATGGAGTTTGATTCTGTTTTTGACCAACGAAAATTGGAGGCAGATCTGTTCTATGATGATGTGAGAATTGTTTTCTTTCATATAAATTTCACTTAGTATGTTCATACTTATCATAGTCATTGATGTTGTCATCTTCATATAATATTGTTTAAATTATCATACATGTAACCATGATCATTAATGCAAAAATCAATATATGCTTAGATTTTCATAACTGTTGTCATTCAAAGATACAGTGCTGTAAGACACATTATGGCAGTTTTTTCTTATTTTAATTAGCCATTTCTGAATGACATTCCCTGGAGAATGTCTCTTTGATATTTTGGCTCTATCTCAGGCAGTTACAAGAACTCAGAATAGCACTGCTAGCAGTACAGTAGTGGAATCATACATGCCTCTTGACTATCTGATCTGTTAAATTGATGTGGGTGGTTATTATCAGTTTTATATTTGTATTTCACTGCAGATAATTCTTGGTTTTTCTTTTGTATGCCTGCCAATTGGATGACTCTTTATTGTTATGATGTCCAGCCATCTGTTACTTTGGTTTTTGAATCCAAAAGATTTTAGTTTAAGTTTATTGACTGAAAGGAAAAAAATAGATTTTGAAATATATTTTTAACTTTAGACATGCACTTTGACCCTGAGGGCTTACACTTAACATTAAGATAATGGCCTATTGATTCAGTGATTGAAAGGTTAAAAGTCAGGGTCCTTGTGACCCGAAGAAAAATGGATTTAGTACAGTCACTTTTAACTTTGACCATAGGCCAAGGTGATTGAGAGCCACTGGTCAACAATCTTTAGAATGAACTATGAGCACTGTTTAAGACTGAGTGGTCCAAGGCACTCATCATCACATATTACTCACACATCTCACCTCTGTCTATGTGAGATAGTTTACTTAGGATGTATGTCATCTTATTAAAATCATCAACCAAAGAGTGGTATTAGGTCCTCTTAGGTCTCATTATATTTTGTTTTTTTCCTTGCATTTAAGGTGTTTGTTAATGAAGCTTATGTTTTAAAAAATCTTAACTGTATATTCCTGGTCAACCCTTTATAGCCCCACACCTACCATCCATCCTTCACATCTACTTTGTAAGCAAGATGCTTAAAAGAGTACTCTTAAGGCATACTAGATGAAATTAGATACTTAAAAACTTAGAGCAGACCCAAGATCTAATTGATTTGAAATAATAGTGAGCTTACATTTAAATTTTTTATTTCGACAGAAGGCTCAAAATCACGCTTTACCCTTTTCATACTGAAGCCCATTCAGATGGGCAGTTATGTGGAACTAGACATTTGTTTAGTCATTGTGTATCAACTGGAGGGAATGCAATAATGTTGGTCAGTCAGCTTTACAGGACATATTTTTAAAATAATTTTATTTAATGTCATTTTTTACTGAAAATTTTCAGATGTAAAAATTTATTTTAAAAGTAGAGATAAGTAAACTAAAATAACATGCTTACATGTGTGCCTTTTAAAATTCTTTCATTGCAATTTCTGTAAAATTCCATTTCAACTCCAGTAGGTAGATGTATGAAATATCTAGAATTCTATGCCATTTAAGAATATGAAAAAATAATAAATTTCCATGATGAATGGTGCAGTTGTACAGAGTACATGTATGAGAATTGGAGATCAACAGATCCTTAATTGAAAGTAAAACAAAGCTTTATTTTTGGTTGAGCATTTTTATTAGATGATAAATTCTAACATAAAAGTATCAGTTTTGTTAATCTGGTCCATTTCCAGTAAAATTTCTAATATTATGTACCTATCCAGCATTTCCAGTAAAATTTCTAATATTATGTACCCATCTGGCATCATTATGTGGGCAAACTTCATGATAAGTATCATTCTCAGAATGTCCAGTTAGTTAGAAAAGTATCAAAGTCTTTATCATCGTTGATATCAGAAGTACCAATTTGCTTGTTATCCACTCAGTTCATTTGATGTAGTCAATATCACGATGCCCACTGCCTAAAATATAAATTACTAAAAAATCAGAATCCACATTACTATCTTTACTTGTCACTTCTGTTTTTTTTTTTGCCATTTTGGTCTCCTCGTGTTAATGGTCAGTTTTGAAATCAGGATTTTTTTTATACTAAACATTAATACATCTTTGATCATTTCATGAAAGTCAATATCATAGTCTTCACTGCCTAAAACTTTAATTTCCTCAACAAAATTGTCTACATTTTCATCAGAATTGGCATTGACATCACTTCCATCACTTGCTGATTTAGTGATCAGTCATATTAACATTAATAATTGCTCTCTGCTATTTCTGAATCCAGTCCTCACTAACCTTTGTCTGTTTCACATGTAGATGGAAAAATATTTGTGTTTTGTCTTAAAGAGAGGTTAATATATCATAATATTAAGGTGATCATAATGTTAATGTGATCATAATGTTGTGATCATAATACTAGTGTAATCATAATACTAGTGTGATCATAATGCTAATGTGATCATGTTTATGTGATTATAATACTAATGTGATCATAATATTAATGTGATCATAATGTTAACGTGATCATAATGTTAATGTGATCATAATGCTAATGTGATCATAATGTTAACGTGATCATAATGCTAATGTGATCATAATGTTAACGTGATCATAATGCTAATGTGATCATAATGTTAATGTGATCATAATGCTAATGTGTGATCATAATACTAATGTGATCATAATATTATTGTGATCATAATGTTAATGTGATCATGTTAATGTAATCATAATACTAATGTGATCATAATGTTAATGTGATCATAATGTTAATGTGATCATAATACTAATGTGATCATAATGTTAATGTGATCATAATACTAATGTGTGATCATAATACTAATGTGATTATAATGCTAATGTGATCATAATGTTAATGTGATCATAATGTTAATGTAATCATAATACTAATGTGATCATAATGTTAATGTGATCATAATGTTAATGTGATCATAATGTTAATGTGATCATAATTCTAATGTGATCATAATACTAATCTGGTTATAATGCTAATGTGATCATAATGTTAATGTGATCATAATGTTAATGTGATCATAATTCTAATGTGATCATAATTCTAATGTGATCATAATGTTAATGTGATCATAATACTAATGTGATCATAATGTTAATGTGATCATAATGTTAATGTGATCATAATACTAATATGATTATAATGTTAATGTGATCATAATACTAATATGATTATAATGTTAATGTGATCATAATACTAATATGATTATAATGTTAATGTGATCATAATACTAATATGATTATAATGTTAATGTGATCATAATGTTAATGTGATCATAATACTAATATGATTATAATGTTAATGTGATCATAATACTAATGTGATCATAATACTAATGTGATTTAATGCTAATGTAATCATAATGTTAATGTGATCATAATACTAATATGATTATAATGTTAATGTGATCATAATACTAATGTGATCATAATACTAATATGATTATAATGCTAATGTGATCATAATACTAATGTGATCATGATACTAATGTGGTTATAATGCTAATGTAATCATAATTTTTATGTGATCATAATACTAATGTGATCATAATACTAATGTGATTATAATGCTAATTTAATCATAATGTTAATGTGATCATAATACTAATGTGATCATAATACTAATGTGATCATAATACTAATGTGATCATAATACTAATGTGATTATAATGCTAATTTAATCATAATGTTAATGTGATCATAATACTAATGTGATCATAATACTAATGTGATCATAATACTGATGTGATTATAATGCTAATTTAATCATAATGTTAATGTGATCATAATACTAATGTGATTATAATGCTAATTTAATCATAATGTTAATGTGATCATAATACTATTGTGATTATAATGCTAATTTAATCATAATGTTAATGTGATCATAATGTTAATGTGATCATAATACTAATGTGGTTATAATGCTAATGTGATCATAATACTAATGTGATCATAATACTAATATGATTATAATGCTAATGTGATCATAATTGTAATGTGATCAGCTAAGTAATTTTGGGATAAACATAATTACATGTACTCAAATCTTTAATTTTTCCATATTTTAAAGTTGGTCATTTTTGGTCATCAGTGACATATTGTGAGTAAATTTTAAGGGATACAGACTTTTTGAAGTTACAGTATAAATTTTGTATGCCTCACTATCAAGGATGCAGAAGTTTTAAAGTTACAATATGACAATTGTGAATGCACTCACCTTGCTAGAATTTCCTTTCCATATTTTCAAGGATACAAAAGTTTCAAGGTTACAGTATGACATGTTTTATACATTCACCTTGCTAACATTTTCATTCCTGTATAAGTGTCATCTAATGACATTAATTGTCATGATAGACTTGAGGTTTTGCTTTTAAATAAAACCCCTTTGCCATCAGTAGCATTTTTAGGTGATAAAGTTCATTTCTCCACAGGCTATTAGTCATCGTGGTTATGCAGAAAAGAGTGTTACTCGTCAGGCTTATGCGGGATTGCTGTGGAGTAAACAGTTCTATTACTATGTCCTGAAGGAATGGATCAATGGAGACCCAGGGCAGCCCAAACCACCAGAATGCAGGAAGAAGGGACGTAATTCTGACTGGACGCATCTGTTTAACAGAGACTTAATCTCCATGCCTGATAAATGGGAATATCCATGGGTATGATTGTTATGCATTGTAAAGGTATTGATATTGAAGCCCATGGTCGGGTATAATTGATTTATTGTTAGGCATTGTACAGGTCTTGGCATTGAAGCCCATGGGATGGGCCGGTATATTTGATTTATTGTTATGCATTGTACAGGTCTTGGCATTGAAGCCCATGGGATGGGCCGGTATATTTGATTTATTGTTATGCATTGTACAGGTCTTGGGATTGAAGCCCATGGGCCGGAATCATTGATTTATTGTTATGCATTGTACAGGTCTTGGAATTGAAGCCTATGGGCTGGTATAATTGATTTATTGTTATGCATTGTACAGGTCTTGGGATTGAAGTCCATGGGCCAGTATAATTGATTTATTATTATGCATTGTACAGGTCTTGGAATTGAAGCCCATGGGCGTGTATAATTGATTTATTGTTATGCATTGTACAGGTCTTGGGATTGAAGTCCATGGGCGGGTATAATTGATTTATTGTTATGCATTGTACAGGTCCTAGAAAAATTGAGCTTCAAACCTATGGGTATGATCGATTTATTGTTATTGTCCTACAGGTCCTAAAATCTTGGACTTGAATCCCATGGGTATGATTTATTATTATGCATTATACTGGTCCTAGAAAGTTTGAGCTTGAATCCCATGGGAATAATTTATTATTATTCATTATACTGGTCCTAGAAAGTTTGAGCTTGAATCCTATGGGAATAATTTATTATTATTCATTATACTGGTCCTAGAAAGTTTGAGCTTGACACCTATGGGTATCATTGATTTATTGTTATGGTCCTATAGGTCCTAAAATCTTGGACTTGAATCCCATGTGTATGATTTATTATTATGCATTATACTGGTCCTAGAAAGTTTGAGCTTGAATCCCATGGGAATAATTTATTATTATTCATTATACTGGTCTTAGAAAGTTTGAGCTTGAATCCCATGGGTATCATTAATTTATTGTTATAAACTATACAGGTCCTGACATCTTGGGCTTGAAGCCCATTGTATGATTGATTTATTTTGTATGGATTGTACAGGTCATACAAATATAGGGATGGTAACCCATGGTATGATTGTTTTATTGTTATGCATTACACAGGTCCTACAAATTTTGGGCTAACATATATGGAAATTTTGTTACCCAATTGTGAAGTACATATTATTACTTATTAGGGCCCACACAATGAGATGAATGAGTCCCATAGGAATCACCTCAGGGATGTAGAATAGGCCTGATTCAGTGTCCATCATGTTGTAAAAAGTGACCAGTGGAGTTAGAAATGTCTCTTAAACAGAGATTTGGATCTCTGCCTGCTTTAAAGTATGTAATTGGTGTATCTAGTAAAGTTATCTATCTTTCAAATTATTGTTGCTATTATAGAGCTTAGGATCAGATTGGGTGATTTTTGTTATCTGATAATTGTGTTCAGTTTGATTAAAGTGAATAGACACTGTGGTATCCATTTAATACATATTGTTTGCCTGAGAGAAATGGCAGGTGAGTAACTTAGTAACATTACATCTTGTACAAAGACTTCTTAGCTTTGAAGTGTATTTTAGATTTATAAATATGCATCAAAATATTTTAGATTATTTGCCTTTTTGGCAATACTTTTAAAAACAAGTCTGCTACATTTTTTGATTTTACAAATTCTTATAATGGTTTCTTAGATTCATTTTTATAAAGGGATCAAGTGGTTAGTTAATGACTAATGCAAGGTTTGTAAGCAAGCTTGCAGTTTAAGCTTTCCACAAGCTCAAATTTGAAACTGCAGCAAACTTTTGCAAGGTTGGAAAAGCTTAATTTGCAAGGTTGCACAAGTTTAATTTTTTGCAAGCTTAGCACAAACTTAATTTGCAAGCTTGCACAAGCTAGCAAAAGCAGACCTAGTTCATTTTCAGTTTTGGGAAGTTTTGTTGTATAGTTGTATACAATCTATACTTGCTTTTGAGTCCAACTGCAAGCAACATTGACCCAGATATGGCATAACATAATGTGCTGGTATATCTGTGTCATTTATTATACTGATTACTGATAAACTGCATTGACCCATATCTATCAGCTCATTATGCAATGACAGAGTTGGACCGGTCATAAAAGCAAGAATTGCATTTTATTCATATTAACATATCATGATACACAGACTAATTGTATTTTCAGTATGCTTCCTGGGACTTGGCTTTTCACATGATACCAATGGCTAACATCGACATTCAGTTTGCCAAGGAGCAGCTGATTCTGTTCTTGAGAGAGTGGTACATGCATCCCAATGGCCAGGTAGGAAAATAAGAATAAATTACAATCAAGCCTGTTAATGGAGAAAGTAAGTTCAGTTGCTTCCCTTGATCTGACAGCTCCATCAGAAAAACTGGCTCAATAATAAAGTAAAAGAATCATTTTGTTTGTTTGTTTTATTTGCCAATACAT
This sequence comes from Potamilus streckersoni, assembly GCA_016746295.1. Taxonomy (NCBI): domain Eukaryota; kingdom Metazoa; phylum Mollusca; class Bivalvia; order Unionida; family Unionidae; genus Potamilus; species Potamilus streckersoni. The sequence continues at coordinate 92,701 of JAEAOA010000029.1, forward strand.
GCTTTTCTGACTATATTATCTCCAGTGGATAAAAATAGTTTATTCTGACTTGAACTTTTTTAAGTACTGGTAATTTATAATTCATGTTTGATACAACAATGTATTTAAAATGACCAAAAGATTGTATTCTTTCTCTTTATTAAGAAAGACCATTTTGGGTGCCATTTTGTATACATCTCCTACATACAGACAAACCTTGTATAAAAGTTCTTTCATTAATTCATTCCTTTATTCTTTCTTTCTTTCTTTCTTTCTTTCTTTCTTTCTTTCTTTCTTTCTTTCTTTCTTTCTTTCTTTCTTTCTTTCTTTCTTTCTTTCTTTCTTTCTTTCTTTCTTTCTTTCTTTCTTTCTTTCTTTCTTTCTTTCACTGCTTGGAGATAATGAGATGGTTTGTTGTTTGTCATCCATCTGTCTACTATCACATTACCATTAATCTACCTGGAGGATTGCCATGAAACATAACATTATTGCCATGGTCTAGTTGGTGCTGCTCACACAGGTATATTGAAAATATTGTTACTCAATGAATAGTTTATCAACATGAGGTTTTCACTCTAATATTTCTTATGATGTATAGTTGGTCCATATCAAATTGGTGTCAATTTGAGATTGGATATAGCAGCCATCTTTTAAATTTTGTTGTCACTACTCCTTCTGAATTGACATGGACTTTGTAACCAGAGACTTTTTATGTTTGGTTGATTTTGTTGAAAATGGTGGAGTTTATTTATCCTGCATGACACCATAATGGCTGTCTTGAAAATCATGTTGACACTTCTCCTGAATAGATGGTCATATCAAAATGGGGATTTTATTGAAAGACTTCTTATGATGTAAGGTTTCTTGTAAATGAAAATGGTACTGGTATGACCTCCAATATAGCCATCACTCTGACCATACATAAAATCATTGTTGCTAGATAATTACAGGTTCTCCTAGATGGCAGGTCCTAATCACATTGTGCTTCAACCTAAAAGCTTCTTGTGATGTATAGTTTGTCCTAAATGGAAATGGTACCAATCTTTTATCCAGTATGGCTACCATGGCAGCCATCTTGAACATGGTATTATTACTTCTGAAAAAGAGAAAGTCATGAAGGCAATGGATTTTCACTAGAGAAATTCTTAAATTGTCATGGAGGTCTAAGAATAAACTGATACAAATTTATTGGGGTTTTAATCAGAAGAATTCTTATTGTGTCAAGTTGGTCCTATATGAAAATGATGCAAATTGGCCCTCTTTAAAATATGTCTACTTCTTCCACATAGATGGCCATATCAATATGGGGATTTGAACAATTTGAACTTCTTAACATACCTAATTAATCGTGGATAAAAAGTGTTTTGGTCACACAGGCAGTGTGGCAGCCATGGTGGGCTTCTTTAATATTTTGTTGTCACTACTTCTGAATAGCTGGTCATATTGACATGAGGTTTCACCATAAAATCTTATAATAATATCTACTTAACAAAAATGTTGCCAATCTGACATGTCCACAGCAGCAATTTAAAAATATTGAAGAAATTCAGAGATAATTTAAATGCTCCACAGTCAAAAGGAAGAAATCATTTGAGGTCATTTATTTTTAGTTTTGATTGAGGTGATGTTTTGTTTTGAAACATCATGATGATTTAATGATGATGTGTTGTCATCTGGAAACTTGTACATGTTCCAAAATTTGATAAAAGAAATTTTACATTAAAGTATGCCTGATTAACACTAAAGAATAAATGATTTACACTAAGTAAAGCCTGATTTACATTAAAGAAAGCATGATTTACACTAAAGAATGCATGATTTACACTAAGAAATGCCAGATTTACACTAAAGATTGCTTGATTTATATTAAAGAAAGCATGATTTACACTAAGGAATGCCTGATTTACACTAAGGAATGCCTGATTTACATTAAAGAAAGCATGATTTACACTAAAGAATGCCTGATTTACACTAAGAAATGCCTGATTTACATTAAAGAATGCCTGATTTACATTAAAGAAAGCATGATTTACAGTAAAGAATGCCTGATTTACACTAAAGAGAGATGGATTTACACTAAAGAATGTCTGATTTACACTAAATAAAGCTCGATTTACACTAAGGAATGCCTGATTTACATTAAAGAAAGCATGATTTACACTAAAGAATGCCTGATTTACACTAAGGAATGCCTGATTTATGCTAAAGAAAGCCTGATTTACATTAAAGAAAGCATTATTTACACTAAAGAATGCCTGATTTACACTAATAAATGCCTGATTTACTTTAAAGAACACATGATTTACACTTAGGAATGCCTGATTTACACTAAAGGAATACCTGATTTACACTAAAGAATGCCTGATTTTTATTACAGAAAGCATGATTTACACTAAAGAATGCCTGATTTACCCTAAAGAATGCCTGATATACCCTAAAGAATGCCTGATTTACACTAAAAAAATGCCTGATTTACACTTAAGCAAGCCTGATTTACACTATAGAATGCCTGATATACACTAAAGAATGCCTGATTTACACCAGATAAAGACGGATTTACATTAATGAATGCCTGATTTACACTAAAGAATGCCTGATCTAAACTAAATAAAGCCTGATTTACATTAAAGAATGCCTGATTTACACAAAACGAATACCTGATTTACACTAAAGAGTGCCTGATATACACTAAAGAATGCCCAATTTACACTAAAGAAAGCCTGATTTACACTAAAGAAAGCCTGATTTACACTAAAGAAAGCCAGATTTACACTAAAGAATGCCAGATTTACACTAAAGAATGCCAGATTTACACTAAGGAATGCCTGATATACACTAAAGAAAGCTTGATTTACACTAACGAAAGCCTTATTTACACTAAAGAATGCCAGATTTACACTAAGGAATGCCTGATTTACACTAAAGAAAGCCTGATTTATGCTAAAAAAGCCTGATTTACAGTAAAGAATGTCTGATTTACTCTAAAGAATGTCACATTAAAGATGGCATGATTTACACTAAAAAATGCCTGATTTACACTAAAGAGAGACTGATTTACACTAAAGAGAGCCTGATTTACACTAAAGAATGCCTGATTTACACTAAAGAGAGCCTAATTTACACTAAAGAATGCCTAATTTACACTAAAGAATGCCTGGTTTACACTAAAGAATGCCTGATTTATTCTAAAGAATACCTGATTTACACTAAAAAGAGCATGATTTACACTAAAGAATGCCTGATTTACCCTAACGAATGCATGATTTACACTATAGAATGCCTGATTTACACTAAAGAGGGAAGGATTTACACTAAAGAATGCCTGATTTACACAAAAGAAAGCCTGATTTATACTAAAGAATGCCTTTATTACACTAAATAATGCCTGATTTACATAAAAAATGTCTGATTTACACTAAAAAGAGCCTGATTTACACTAAAGAATGTCTGATTTACACTAAACAATGCCTGATTTACACTATAGAATGCCTGATTTACACTAAAGAATGCCTGATTTACACTAAAGAGAGACGGATTTGCACTAAAGAATGCCTGATTTACATGAAAGAAAGCCTGCTTTACACTAAAGAATGCCTGATTTACACTAAATAATGCATGATTTACACTAAAGATTGCCTTACTTACACTATAGAAAGCCTGATCTACACTAAAGAATGCATTTATTTACACCAAAAAATGCCTGATTTACACTAAAGAATGCCTGATTTATTCTAAAGAATGCCTTATTTACTCTAAAGAGAGATAGATTTACACTAAAGAATGCCTGATTTACATTAAAGAAAGCCTGATTTACATTAAAGAAAGCATGATTTACACTAAAGAATGCCTGATTTAAACTAAAGAATATCTAATTTACACTAACGAATGCCTGATTTACACTAAAGAATGCCTGATTTACACTAAAGAGAGACGGATTTACACTAAAGAATGCCTGATTTACACAAAATAACTCTGATTTATACTAAAGAATGTCTGATTTACACTGAATAATGCCTGATTTACACTAAAGAATGTCTAATTTACACTAAAAAGAGTCTTATTTACACTAAAGAATGTGTGATTTACACTATAGAATGCCTGATTTACACTAAAGAGAGACGGATTTACACTAAAGAAAGCTTGCTTTACTCTAAAGAATGCCTTATTTACACTAAATAATGCATGATTTACACTAAAGAATGCCTGATTTACACTATAGAAAGCCTGATTTACACTAAAGAATGCATTGATTTACACCAAAGAATGCCTGATTTACACTAAGAAAATTCCCCCAAATGCAACCAGAAACAGAAAAGGAAAAAAAAAACACAATCATTCTTACAAGTAGGACTTGACATTTTTACATCAGTTTTGTTTCAAGGAACATAAAGTGACATATTTTGTCATTGTAAAGTTATACCCTAAATTTTAATGGCAACAAAGATGGCAGATGGTCAAAATTACTATTTTTTACTTAATTTTTCTGCTCATTAATGAAAATACACAAGTGAAAACATATAAAATTTGCATACTTATAAGCTGTTTGATGGTTACAGAAAGTAAAATCAAATTTGCTCTCAAAATGTCTGTTAGTTTTTAAGGCTTCAAAGAAGCTGAAATTGGCAAAATTTTAGTTTTTAAAAGATCTTGGGACTGTTTCAAAATTAACTGTTAATTTCATTCTGTTCATGTGTACAAATGTTGTAGCTGATCAATACTGTGGATTTGGCATAATGATAAATACTCTTATAAACACTTTAATTACTGTGTAAATGACATAATGATAATAAATACTCTTATAAACACTTTAATTACTGTGTATATGGCATAATGATAATAAATACTCTTATTAACACTTTAATTACTGTGTAAATGACATAATGATAATAAATACTCTCATAAACACTTTAATTACTGTGTATATAGCGTAATGATAATAAATACTCTTATAAACACTTTAATTACTGTGTATATGGCATAATGATAATAAATACTCTTATAAACACTTTAATTACTGTGTATATGGCATAATGATAATAAATACTCTTATAAACACTTTAATTACTGTGTAAATGACATAATGATAATAAATACTCTTATAAACACTTTAATTACTGTGTAAATGACATAATGATAAAAAATACTCTTATAAACACTTTAATTACTGTGTAAATGACATAATGATAAAAAATACTCTTATAAACACTTTAATTACTGTGTATATGGCATAATGATAAAAAATACTCTTATAAACACTTTAATTACTGTGTATATGGCATAATGATAATAAATTCTCTTATTACTCTGGATATGGCATAATGATAGTACTCTTTGAAACACTTGGACAGATGTAATATAACTCTGTTTAGCATATCACAGCTTGATTAGTGCTGATTACCAAGACCAACTAAGAACCAGGTTTATTTTCCAAAGAAGAAATTAGTTTTTTTTTCTGCCTTTATACATTGATTTTTTTGTTTCCTGATGTGTTATTGTTACCATAACAGACTAACCCTAGTTGTAAAAAAGGATGTCCCCTAAATGAGAAGAGAAACTTAACACTGTTTGAATTCAAAATATATTTCAATTCACCCAAGAACAAATGGAGAAAAAAGTATTTGATCCACAGTTAAGGAATACTCAACATTTATGGTACATGTATAGCAATCATCATGTTCAGCTGCAATGAGGTATTTTGTACATCTTTAGAGCAACAGGTTACCAGTCATCATGTATATGTATTTCCTGTCACAGCACAGAACAATAAACTACACAGTGATGTGAAATGAAATAAGTTTATTAACATAAGAAAAGAACAGGACTTTAAAGGTTTGAATAAAGCATTGTTTATTTCTTTAACCCTTTCATCACTGCGATCCTAAAAACGGTCATGGGGAAGTAAGTCCGTAAACACTATGGACCGATTTTTCAGTCTGGGGCAGTGTTCTTCTTTAACTTTATAGTACCTGACTAAATAACTTTTGGGGTACTTCTAATAACTTCCATCTTAAATGTAGATGTTATATTTGGATGATCTCGTGAGTTTAGCTTGTATACAACTAGAAATATCAAACAAAGTAGGAACTTTTAACGTGTTTTCCGAATGCTGAAATTTGTATCCAAAATGGCAGAGTTTGAAGACATTTCAGAGGAGATTTATTGGAGGATTTGAATAATTTTGATCTGGTAAATTTGGATGAAAATGAGGGAAGACGTCTGGAGAGACAATGGAATGCATTTGTGGGTGACAGTGATGACTATGAAGATGACTTTGAAGGTTTTGAACCAGAGGAATTGTACGCTCCACATGATTTTGTTTGGACAAAGCTGGAAAACCAAAGAGATTTGTTTCAGTTTTCAGACTGAGTTGGGCATACCAGAGTGTTAGATGGCTCCAGGAAAGCTTCAGAATATTTTCAAATATTCTATTCAGATGAAGTTTTTTAAAAAATTGGCCGTTTAACAAACTTCAGTGCGATGATCAAACGTGGCTTAGGCGATATAGGTGTGTTGACAGATATCACCTTGGAGATAATTTTGGTTCATTTTATAGAATTTTATAAATTATGAACATCATGAAAGAAAGACTTGTGTTGCTACTGTGATTATTCACTAGTACATCTAGGGTCAATTGAACAAGTTTTGAAAACTTTCTAAGCTTTCTAAGAGGTAACAAAATAATTACTTGTATTTTACCTGTTGTGTTACCTCTTTGCTCCTGCATTTTAACAGTTGTAATAGATATACACATTTTAATGAATTAGTCATAAAATTTTATATTTAACCTTGATTTTGGCACCAAATCAGCCAGAATCCATGTCAAAACAAACAGTAAAGGAATCCATGCCAAACAAACATTTCTTTTTTTTTGAATTATGCATTTTGTATGTTGCAAAATTTACATACTTTATGGAGTTTTATCTGCAGCATATTATCATAAAGATATGCAAGAGTATCATATTTTGCCACACAGATTTGTCATGATGTGAGCATTGAATTTAATGACTTGAGGACTATATTGGGTCTCATCGCTCATTCTAGATATAATGAAGTTCAGCGATAATTTATGGTAAAATGAATGGAAGTTTATATTCACTTTAGTACAACAGGCACCCAGCTGGAAACATCATAGACCCAGATCATCTGCTGGAGAATGCAGTGGTAGATTTGGTACATTTAAAATCCAACATTCAGCATACACTCAGATCATCTGTTGGAGATTGCAGTGGTAGATTTGGTACATTTAAAATCCAACATTCAGCATACACTCAGATCATCTGTTGGAGATTGCAGTGGTAGATTTGGTACATTTAAAATCCAACATTCAGCATACACTCAGATCATCTGTTGGAGAATGCAGTGGTAGATTTGGTACATTTAAAAAATCCAACATTCAGCATACACTCAGATCATCTGTTGGAGATTGCAGTGGTAAATTTGGTACATTTAAAATCCAACATTTAGCATATACTCAGATCATCTTTTAGAGAACGCAGTGGTAGATTTGGTACATTTAAAATCCAAAATTTAGGATACACCCAGATTAATGGGGCTTTATACAACATCCAATCAAGGTATACAATGCTTCAGTTAGATGTGCAGACAGGAAGGTAAATAAGATGTAATTGAATAGATTTGCATAAAGACTAATAATAATATTGATGTGAGTTTTAGATACCAATTCTAGTGTTTGCTCTTAATAGATGGACGTTTTTTTAAAATGTCTTGTGTGTTTGCTTATGATAAATTATGTGAATTTCAGATACCAGCTTGTGTGTTTGCTTATGACAGATTGATGTGTATTTCAGATACCGGCTTATGAGTTTGCCTTTGATGATGTCAATCCACCAGTTCATGCCTATGCTGTACTGAAGGTGTACAAGGCGTCAGGACCCAAGGGACAACGGGATCTAACCTTTTTGGCCCGATGTTTTCTTAAATTGGTGCTCAACTTTACATGGTAGAAATTGCACATTCACATAATTTTATAGACCAGAGCAGCTTATGTGATATCCTGTCATTTATCTTCGTGTCCATTTGGACAGGTTATCAATACTCCTAAACAACATACAGGACAGTCACAAAAGTTTGAAACACTTGCCAATTGTTCTACAGCTTGACAGTTTCATAGCAACCAAGCCGACATGTCAGTAAATAGGTTGATTACATTTGCAACTATTCATTCATTGTGTTTGCTTCTATTTCATATTCTGAATAATTTACAATTTCATTGGTATTTGACAGACTTATAAAACACATCTTTAATATGAACATTAAAGTTGGATAAATTATGAGTTTTTATTCATTTAGTAATTAATTTTGTTTTTTACAGTTCAACAGGCTGGTGAAAATTCTTAAAGAAAATAGGACACTAATTTTCAGAAAGATTCAGATTTCTTAAATTCTATGTGTGTCTTCTGAACAAAATTATTTTTTAAAATATAGTTCAAATTACTGTTATATAGAATAAGACTTTGATTGCAATATGCAGACTTAACAATTTCATTGAAAAAATATATAAATAATCCATGCTGGGCAAATATACTAAAAACAATTAAACTTTCCAAAAGTAAATTCATTCTCTAAGTCATGAAATATGACAATTTATTTTTGAAAAAACAATTATTAATAATGAAATCTGACATCAAAGAGAAATTAAATAAGTCAGTCTGGAAACACAGTTTTATGAGATAATAAATCATCTTAGTAAAAAATATCCTGAATGTATGTGACTGCAAGTTCAACTAGTGAGCATGAAAAAGTTTTTACTTTTATGTTCTGATTTAAGATTGTTGACATGTTCTTGCCCTTTTTGAAGCCACTGATATTCCTTGCACATCTCAGTGGGTGATGCCATTTTGATGAACACAATAGACATTGGCTGTATCGCGTATTACCATTATTTTTCAGTAGTGTAATTAAATGAATCAACAGCAAACTAATTAACTAATTGTTCTGACTCCCGGTCAAAAATTAAGTAACAGAATGTATTGAAACCAACACGCTTTTATTTCTCTGCAATACAGAATGAAAATTCAGGAAACAATATTGGGAATTAAAATCCAAATAATTCCAAATGCCACATCACATGTCCAAACATGCAGAATGTTCAGAATGAATTCAATAGCCTTGATGTGCCACAATGATGCAATCCAGAATGTTCAGAATGAATTCAATAGCCTTGATGTGCCACAATGATGCAATTCAGAATGTTCAGAATGAATTTAATAGCCTTGATGTGCCACAATGATGCAATCCTGAATGTTCAGAATGAATTCAATAGCCTTGATGTGCCACAATGATGCAATCCTGAATATTCAGAATGAATTCAATATCCTTGATGTACCACAATGATGCAATCCAGAATGTTCAGAATGAATTCAATAGCCTCGATGTGCCACAATGATGCAGTCCAGAATGGCTTTGAATGAGTTCAAAATAATTTGAAAATCATACGTCAATCCAAATTCAGTGAGCACTTAGTAGTTTCATTGAATAATTTAAATAATACCTCTCAAATCACAACAAAACTTTAAAGGATTGCCACAGACTGATCTTAAAACAGGAATGAATTATTTGCTGGTGAAATCTGTCTTTATACATTTTCACTTGCCCTATAACATAGTAGAATGTTGAGATTTCCAAAGAAAAGTCTAGCATAACTGTAAACAAGAATGATCTCTGACTCTTGCTATCTAAACAAGTTGTTTACAGCTTACAATCATGTATTATAGGAGGCTATGTAAACATAACGATTTCAACTTACAACCATGGACAAAAATTAAATATAGAATTAAATGTATTGACTCTGATGAAGATGTAAACAAGCTCAGGGCCTTCATGTACAATGCATGAATGCTACAAATAAATCTTAGTGACTAAATGAGGTTTGTGAGTACTGGTGAGTCAGTCTAAAATAAACAGTACAAAATGTACCAGATTTAGGCATTGCCCAAAAGACCAATTCCCATCATAAATACTTTATTTAAAATGATGCTGATCTAATCTACAAATTGTCTACCTAGGCATTGGTGATGTAAATTGTCTTGAGGCTAATTTTCCGTGAATATAATGGTTGCACTGACATAGTATTTTAATTAAAACAAAAGTGCTGTAGAAACATAAAATGAAAATGGTGTTAGCTTGACATCTTTGAAATCTTATTATTTTCCTGAATGGATAATTTTTGTTTTTTTTAAAACGAGTTCTACATTAAGTGACTTTTTATGACATGTAGATAGTTTATGAAGTAAAACAATTTTTATCAGTTGTTCAACATGATCACCATGGGATCATCTTTTGAATCTTATTTGGTCATTTGGACATGAGATTTTACAAAGATTTATTAAAATATAGATTTATAGTTGCTAATGAAGGAAAACTGAGACAGTATGACCTCCTTATGTGACTTCTGAATGCATGACTGCATTAAGCTGGCATTCTCTTTAAAATATTTCCTTCAGATACAATTTTTGCTACATTTAATTCCAGGCTAACATCCAAACTGGATGCCTAAGTATCAGTATGTAGTTGTCACTGAACAGTCATCCAGCTGGTCCTGAATGAAAATGGTGATCTCATTCATGGCAAGTGTATCTAAAACTTGGTATCACAGGTCTCAGGCATGACTTGTAATTTAGTTTTTACTGATAGAAAACATCTAATATATAATTGATCCTGAATGAAAACTTTGCAGATCTGATTGCCAACATAATCATGCACATGTAAATTTGAAAACCAGACCTACTTGATTGACCTTGGGTCAAGTCAAAGGTTACTTTTTGCACTTTTGTACATACACAAATCAAATGTGTCCAGACCTTGTATTTTTTTTGTCAATAAAAAGGCCATTTAGCATATTGACAAAAAGACTTTATGGTCAAAAATCTTGACAAAGTGTTTTTATTGATGATTGTTTTTGTGAACATGATCACATACATGAAGGGATTTTTAGCTCTACCAGTCATAAACCAGAAGAGCTTATGGGATGGTCAGGTTTCTGTAGAGTTTTTCATCCATTATCCATTAGCACAAGTTTGTTATTGCTATTCCCCTAAACTATTTGAAGAATTGCCTTGAGACTTTGCTCACTCATTCATCCCAAGCTCTAATTGCTCCTAAATGAAAATGGTGCTCTGCAGACATCCAATATGGCCACTGCAGTGGCCATCTTGAAAATCTTGTTACAATTACTCCTACTGAAAGGGATGATCATGTACAAAATGGGTTTTTACTAAAAGATTTCTCATGATGTCTGAGTGGTCAAAAATGACAGTGGTAACAATCCAACATCAAGTATAGCCACCAAAACTTCTAGTATTGCTGGTCCTAAATGGAAATGGTGGTGATCTGAAATCCAAAATGACTACTATGTTGAAAAGTGTTGTGGAGTTTGTGAGTGCTTCAGTGCATGCATTGCTTCAGTGACAAGATAACTGCATATGGGACCATCCATCTGTGTTTGTACTGACATAGTTGAATGAAATAGCAGTTGTTTACTGTACATGCATAAATAATGAACAGCTTCATCTGACAGTGGAAGTCCACTTGAGTCAAATACAACTATGTTGAGGTGTTGCCATTTATGTGACCCAGTGATTGCCAGGACATGTTGATGAATCCAGATTGATGATGCCAGTTTTACATATGCATTGCACCTTTGATGCAAATTCATCTTGCATGAAAACACCACAAAAATGTTGATTTTTCCAGTACAAGTAAAACAAGATTGGTCACTGGATGCTTGAGAAGCTTTGCTTCCATGAATGGCACGATCTTCAAAGACTTCTGCCTGATTGTATTTGATGACTCGTGCCTGGTAATCAAAGGCATCATACATTGTTTGATGTTTATGCCTAACATTGCAGCATTGGTAACCTCTGGAGCACCAGCTGCAACAGTTTTGTAATCACTGCAAGGAATGGAAATATTCTGCCCGTCTTGTACATTCGTGTCATCTATGACATGAATAATTTTAATGTTACTGAGGCATTATTGTGCTTGACAACATTAAGCTGAGTGAGTTGTGTCTAGGTCAACTACATGGTAACATTTCCTCATATTTTTACCTGAGAAAGTTTTAGTTTGACCCCACAATTATTTTGATTGGACATTTTATTTTCACAAGATGATTTTCAGTAAGGCCATGTCCTTTTCATTAGAGCACAACCTCAGATCTGGATGTTACTTTGCAACTTTTTACTGGATTTCCTCAGGAAAATTTTGGATATACGGCAGTACCCTATACAGGATCCCACATGGATTTCTTTCACATGAGTATCAATGCATATTAGGCAATACCCTGTACAGAATCCCACAGGGATTTCTTTCACATGAGTATCAATGCATATAAGGCAGTACCCTGTAAAGGATTCCACATGAATTTCTTTCACATGAGTATCAATGCATAATCTTTGGTTGTACTGACTTAATACTAGTAAAATTTCATCCTTTCAGTACAAGAGTCAGTGTGCTCCTACAGGGTCAAATAGGAGAGGTCATACTTGTCAGCTTGTCAGAAGCCAGGAAGGTAGAGTGATAGAAAAATAAGTTCATTGGGATCTAAAATCTGGATGTATTTCATGGCATTTTTAAGCCATGTTTTTACTATGTATTAAAGTGCTGGCCTAATGGTTAGAGCATCCACCTGAGATACAGGAGGTCACAGGTTCCAATCCTGGCTGAATCATACCAAAGACTTGAAGAATGGTACAAATAGCTGCCTCACTAGGCATTTAGCAGGATAATGTGACTGGGTGGAATGCCATGCAGCATGATGCCTATTTAATAGACATCTTTATAAACTGCCACACTACAGACATCATAGCAATATGACTGAAAAACTGTTAAAGCTATGTTAAAAATTCCAATCTCACACACTAAATATTGACTGGTTTTCCGGTTCCAATACACATGAAATTGAAATTCTCAAAGAATGTGCCATTTCTCCCATTGATACTCCTGATTTTCCTCCTGGGCATGCCATCAATTTATATTCTGTGCAACTAGGGCCCAACTGCACAACAGCTAAAGATTAGTCTTAAATAAACAGACAAGAAATCTAGTGTGACTAATTAACAGTTAATTGTTACCATTGCAGATTATCTTGTGAAAAAGACTAGCCCTCAAAGAAACCATGTTCTACTGTGAGTGTTTATATAAGAACCAGACCTTGATTGGCAAATAACTTATGCCCCATTATATTGTTACTAGCATTGTCCAAATACACAGTTTCAAGCTACCATACTTGTGGCAACACATGTGGTAACTAATTTACCCATGTTTTATTACCAATGTATTTTTTTATTCTCAACTTGAAAGGCTTTTAAAATTGCATGCTATATAACATATTTATTCTGAATTAGTTTATTGAGGGCATGGGCTCCACACTATGTTTCTTCATTCTTTGTTTAATGAAATGATGTTATAGTATATATATATATATATATATATATATATATATATATATATATATATATATATATATATATATATATATATATATATATATATATATATATATATATATAATGGTACAGTAATGCCATTTGTTCACTCCTGTAAGTTTCTTTGGTATGGATATGCTACTGCATTCACAGTGATCCTTGGGATTGAAACTAATTGCTGATAATTTTATTGTCCTGGTTTAGGTTTTGGTGTGTTTTTTTCTTCCGATTTTAGTATTTTTGTAAGGTAAAACAAATTGACACTAATAATGTTTGAACTTAATCTATTTACTGAAGAAAAAAATTCTTTCAAGTGTGGCAATTATTTCATCACAACAATATGGTTATAAAATAGAATATGGCTTCTGTGGGTTGCAGATGATATATCTATCTATGTAGGATTTGTTTAGGAGAAATGAATATCAACAGACATAACCTAATAATTGGGAGCTCTCCACAAAAGTTGAGAGATATGAAATTGTGAGGTTGACTCCAAAAACCAGAGGTTCATTTTCCTTCAGGAGTATGAGTTGACAGGTATGGGATAGGTTGGATGTCTTGTTGAGATGTCCTAATTGAGAAAATGGTGCCTGTTAGATATCCAGTATCTTAAAAATCTGGTCTTGAACAGATAGTTGTATCATCACATGGTTTTCATAAGAAGAAATTTTATGATATCTGGTTGGTACTAAATGAAAATGCCCTTGGACATCCAGCTTTGCAATCACAAATTTGAAATAGCCTATAAAAGTTTTCAAGTAGGTTGCCTGTAGTTACTAACGTTGATAGGTTCTTGAAGAATTATTGTTTGAACTAGATTTACGCAAAACAGCCTTGTGATCTTTATGAAGGTGTTCTTTATTTGTTTCCATGCAAAACTCATTATCAGTTATGCAAGTAGGTTTTACAGAAGAGATGAAACATCTCTAGCAGTAGATAGTTAAAAGTTCAGAGGTCAAGGTCACAGCTGTAGTGTGCTACCTGAGACCAGATTTAAAGATTTTAAAAAAGTTTATTTATTAAGAATTCAAGCCTTTAGGATGAAATTATGTGCTACATTTTTCTAAAGGAACACTATATAAAATGACAAAAAAAACCACTGCTTTTAAATTGCTCATCATTTAGGGTGAATGAAAGTTGCATAATCAAGGTTATTTTATAAATTTATTTCATTTGAAATAAAGCTTAACAGTTTGAGCTGAATTGCACATTGAAGTTGAGTCATATTATGGCTACCAGGGCTGGAAGCATATTTGCCTTTTTTGGAGTTGCTCTTGGCGATCACTGAGAATATTATTCTTTCAAAATTTTCTTAAGCTTCAGTAATCATTAATTGAAGAACAATGGATTTTATCATTTAACTCAGTCTTTGATTTTACAACATTAATGAGACATCAAGTTAGGTCAAATGCCCTATAATTATTTGACTTCATACAGATTTCATTCTGTTTTAAAAAACTCTAGTTCACAATGACATGCATGTTATATAGGTGCTATAGATAGGTTTATAAACAAGATATGTAGTTGAGTACATCTGTAATTATATCACCAATTTGTTGTTTTAGGTGGGTAAACAGGAAGGATGTTGAAGGCAAAAACATTTTCTCAGGAGGATTTTTAGGACTAGACAACATAGGGCTGTTTGACCGCTCTAAACCACTGCCATCAGGAGGTTTTCTTGCACAGGTCATACATATTTCTGTTCTATTTTTATGTGCAATTTCTTTCATTTCTGATATCATACAGATACATTTATCGGGTGTAATTTTTATATTCTTAGCAATATTGATTTTTCTATTTATTTTATGTATTTGTTTAAAAAGAACAAAGTGGTAAGCCATTGTCATAAACTAGTGTACTTCAAAGATGAGAGTACAAATACTTTTGCTTGAAAATATATCTTTGGTTATTAGCCCAGAAAATAATAAAGTACTAATCAGGTTGATAGTGTACTGTGGAAATTTGCAATGAAATAATAAAGTACTAATCAGGGTGATAGTGTACTGTGGAAATTTGCAATGAAATAGGAAACTACTAATCAGGGTGATAGTGTACTGTGGAAATTTGCAATGAAATAATAAAGTACTAATCAGGGTGATAGTGTACTGTGGAAATTTGCAATGAAATAGGAAATTTCTAATCAGGGTGATAGTGTACTGTGGAAATTTGCAATGAAATAATAAAGTACTAATCAGGGTGATAGTGTACTGTGGAAATTTGCAATGAAATAGGAAAGTACTAATCAGGGTGATAGTGTACTGTGGAAATTTGCAATGAAATAGGAAAATACTAATCAGGGTGATAGTGTACTGTGGAAATTTGCAATGAAATAGGAAAGTACTAATCAGGGTGATAGTGTACTGTGGAAATTTGCAATGAAATAATAAAGTACTAATCAGGGTGATAGTGTACTGTAGAAATTTGCAATGAAATAATAAAGTACTAATCAGGGTGATAGTGTACTGTAGAAATTTGCAATGAAATAATAAAGTACTAATCAGGGTGATAGTGTACTGTGGAAATTTGCAATGAAATAGGAAAGTACTAATCAGGGTGATAGTGTACTGTGGAAATTTGCAATGAAATAATAAAGTACTAATCAGGGTGATAGTGTACTGTGGAAATATGCAATGAAATAGGAAAGTACTAATCAGGGTGATAGTGTACTGTGGAAATTTGCAATGAAATAGGAAATTTCTAATCAGGGTGATAGTGTACTGTGGAAATTTGCAATGAAATAATAAAGTACTAATCAGGGTGATAGTGTACTGTGGAAATTTGCAATGAAATAGGAAAATACTAATCAGGGTGATAGTGTACTGTGGAAATTTGCAATGAAATAGGAAAGTTCTAATCAGGATGATAGTGTACTGTGGAAATTTGCAATGAAATAGGAAATTTCTAATCAGGTTGAAAGTGTACTGTGGAAATTTGCAATGAAATAATAAAGTACTAATCAGGGTGATCGTGTACTGTGGAAATTTGCAATGAAATAATAAAGTACTAATCAGGGTGATAGTGTACTGTGGAAATTTGCAATGAAATAATAAAGTACTAATCAGGGTGATAGTGTACTGTGGAAATTTGCAATGAAATAGGAAATTTCTAATCAGGGTGATAGTGTACTGTGGAAATTTGCAATGAAATAATAAAGTACTAATCAGGGTGATAGTGTACTGTGGAAATTTGCAATGAAATAGGAAAATACTAATCAGGGTGATAGTGTACTGTGGAAATTTGCAATGAAATAGGAAAGTTCTAATCAGGATGATAGTGTACTGTGGAAATTTGCAATGAAATAATAAAGTACTAATCAGGGTGATAGTGTACTGTGGAAATTTGCAATGCAATAGGAAATTTCTAATCAGGTTGAAAGTGTACTGTGGAAATTTGCAATGAAATAATAAAGTACTAATCAGGGTGATCGTGTACTGTGGAAATTTGCAATGAAATAATAAAGTACTAATCAGGGTGATAGTGTACTGTTGAAATTTGCAATGAAATAGGAAAGTTCTAATCAGGATGATAGTGTACTGTGGAAATTTGCAATGCAATAGGAAATTTCTAATCAGGTTGAAAGTGTACTGTGGAAATTTGCAATGAAATAATAAAGTACTAATCAGGGTGATCGTGTACTGTGGAAATTTGCAATGAAATAATAAAGTACTAATCAGGGTGATAGTGTACTGTGGAAATTTGCAATGAAATAGGAAAGTTCTAATCAGGGTGATAGTGTACTGTGGAAATTTGCAATGAAATAGGAAAGTACTAATCAGGGTGATAGTGTACTGTGGAAATTTGCAATGAAATAGGAAAGTTCTAATCAGGGTGATAGTGTACTGTGGAAATTTGCAATGAAATAGGAAAGTACTAATCAGGGTGATAGTGTACTGTGGAAATTTGCAATGAAATAATAAAGTACTAATCAGGGTGATAGTGTACTGTAGAAATTTGCAATGAAATAATAAAGTACTAATCAGGGTGATAGTGTACTGTGGAAATTTCCAATGAAATAGGAAAGTACTAATCAGGGTGATAGTGTACTGTGGAAATTTGCAATGAAATAATAAAGTACTAATCAGGGTGATAGTGTACTGTGGAAATTTGCAATGAAATAGGAAAATACTAATCAGGGTGATAGTGTACTGTGGAAATTTGCAATGAAATAGGAAATTTCTAATCAGGGTGATAGTGTACTGTGGAAATTTGCAATGAAATAATGAAGTACTAATCAGGGTGATAGTGTACTGTGGAAATTTGCAATGAAATAGGAAAGTACTAATCAAGGTAACGGTGAACCAAAGAAATTTGTAAAGAAATCATGTTCATCATGAATTTCTTCCCATAGTCTTTAAACCTTGTATCTTTTCTTTGCATCTCATCTTTTCTTTTAAATTGTGCAGTGCAATGGCTGTAACTTGCATTCCTCATGTTCATTCATTTGATCAACATCTTTTTTTCCATCTCCTGTCTTTTAATTTCAACATAATGAAAAAAAAAATGAAATTTTGTAATCAGTCCTTTATTCCTTTAAAAGATATTTATTGGCTTATTGGATATCAACCCCACAATGTTTTTGGAAATGACAATGAATCCAATGTCTTTCAACAAATGTAGTTTGTTAGGTTTGATTTGGTGAGTTTAGTGCCATTTTTTAGCACATGATAGACTTTACATGGTGGCCAGTATTGTTGGTAGAGGAAGAACCTTAGAGAACCTTAGGAAGAACCATTGACCCACAGGAAGTTAATGGCAAGCTTTCTTTCATATCCACATCGGTTGAGTTAAGACTATAACTTATTAGGACAGAGGCTCGATGTCAGTAATCTGTGAAGGCAAATGTCTTAGACTACTCAGCCACCCAAAATATAGTTTGCATTACTAATAATACTAATAATCTGCAAGGTTTATGAAATTTACTAACAGTATAGAACCACTGGTCTTTCAGTATTTTTTTTTGTCAAGGGAGACAACTTATTGACATCAATGATTAAGACCATATAGTAATCTCTCTTGGATATTGATCCATTGATGGCAACACCCGCAGTTAAGTAGAAAATACTTGTAAAAGGCTATCACTGCAATAATTCCCCAGATAATGCTTTTAATGATGATAATAAATTTCTAGTAATATATGTGTAAAAAATTGAATATTATAAGTAATAAAAAGATTATTAATGACAGTCTGTTTACAGAAGTTAAAATAACAATATCTTTAAAGTTATGTTTTTTCCATTTTGATCTTGTGAAAATTGGTTTTATTCCAACACTCCTAGCTATCAGTGTTTTTGATGCCTTGATTTGTTTTGCACCTCAACCAGTTGTATGGCAGTTGGATCTTGTATATCGAACACATTGGAACTGAAAATCTGATAACATGTCAGTTTAAATGAATTTTAATTTATGAATGACTTGTATACATTTATTCCTACGTGTGGCATTGTATAAAATGAATTATTGGATAATTGGCAGTAAGATAATTGAGACAAGATTATAATTAGTATTGAATCAATAATAATAATAATAATAATAAATAATAATAATAATAATAGTAATAATAATAATAATGAAAACTTTGTATAGTGCTTACTCTTTAGAAGCTCTAAGCACTTTAAAATATCAGACAACACCTGAAACATAAAAAACCCAAATATAATTATATGATTACAAAAAACAAAAAACAACAATAATTAAGTCTGTATTGTATTGGGTATAGTGTCAAATAAATGAGACTAAATTTTTGTTCTAGTTATAGGGTTTAATGCCATTTTTCAGCACATGATAGGCTGTACATGATGACCAGTATAAATGGTGGAGTAAGAACCTGAGAAAATCCCAGAAAGAACCACAACCTGGGAAA
Source organism: Potamilus streckersoni (assembly GCA_016746295.1). Classification (NCBI taxonomy): domain Eukaryota; kingdom Metazoa; phylum Mollusca; class Bivalvia; order Unionida; family Unionidae; genus Potamilus; species Potamilus streckersoni. The sequence continues at coordinate 111,985 of JAEAOA010000029.1, forward strand.
ATTCCAGAAAGAACTACTGAGAAGATACTGGCAAGCTTTCTCACATACCCATATTAGCCGAGCCCGAGACTCGAACCCATGTAGAGGTGAGACTGAATTGTAATAGGTATAGTGTCAGATAATTGAGACTAAATTATAATGGATATAGTGTCAGATAAATGAGGCGTACAAAAAATTGTGTACTGTGATAATTTAGTGAGACTATTTTAATTTGTGTTGTGTTAAACAGTTAAGACTTTTTTGTAGTTGTGTATTGTGTCAGGTCAGTGAGACTTGATTGCCAATATATATAGTATTATTTAAATGAACTTAATTGTTCTTTCAGGCAGATGCTACAGCCTGGATGGGATTATTCTGCTGTATCATGCTGGAAATAAGCCTCATTTTAGCTAGGAGAGACCTGATCTATGAGGATATGGCCAGCAAATTTTTTGAGCATTTTGTCACCATCTGTGATGCAATGAACAGTGTGGATGGAGTTGGCAAGCACACATACAAATTTTGAGACCATTCTATTGACATGTGCTTTTTAATTTACATTTGTCAGCATTCATATATGTAGTTTAATTATCAACATCAGCAACTGCATTGATATATTAAATTTGGATAAAAGCACTCTTTTGAGTGATAATTTTTAATTAAGAAACTGTTCTCAAAAGTCGTTGAATGTTTTAAATGAAATATTTCTGGTCTGTCACATGGCCCAACAAGAGTGGTAAATTGCTGATTGTATTCTATTAGCACTTAAAAATCTTCATATGACAAATGATACAAAATTATACAAACATTGATATGAAGTTTACATATATAGCCCATAATTGAACTTAAGATAACTTATTGATTTTTGGGATTATTCTTTTAATTTATTCTAATTTTTAATTTAAAAATCAATGATAGTTGCCCAGATATTACTGCACAAGATGGTGTATGAACTATTGATTTGGTTCCCTTTATGAAGAGAATGAGTCTTTTGAAAAAGAGAACCAGTCTTGATATCTCATAGCAAACTAACAAAATCTTGTGATAACAGAGCGATGCATGAATAGTATTATATAAAAGATTGTATTACCTTACATTACTATTCTTTTAAGTACATATCAGTTAATTATCATGTAGGTATTAAATTCTTAGAATGATATTCATTGAGAATTTAATTTTATTTACCCTGCTTATAGTACAAACATTTATAGTTTTCCCACACCCAGAAAGGATATCAAAGAGATATTATTTCAATAGCAATGTTAGTTTTTGTTATCAAAGATATCACAAATTTTTATTTATTTATACCAATAACTCAAAAACTGTTACAAGAACAAATGTTTTGCTTGTTCAGTACATAAGTCTTGAGAAATTGAAGTCATTATTATCAACATTAGGTTGTTGGGACCTACACAGCCTTAACAATTTTCACGTTTAGACTGCCTGAAGTGACTTCCTAAAGAAAATTGCAATAAATTTTGAGCTGATAAGTCATTTTTGCACTTTGTGATCTTTTTTGACATAGACTTAACTCATAAATTTTATTAACATAATTAATCAAAACCCACTTATTTATATATAGCAGTGAAATATTTTAAATTATACTTGTACAGACATGTTGATGACCAGATTAGATTTTCATGCCATTATAGAAGTTCATATTTTTTATACATTGTTTGCACATAGCTGTAAGGCCAAGTGAGAGTATGGTATGGCCATTGAGTCAATTGTGTATCATGCCTCCATAAACAATTATTATTTCATACTTCTCAGAAATCCACCAGATCGGTAGTGACAAAACTTTTCACTGAGCATCCTGGCATGAATGGCTTTTATATTTAATGACTTCTTAACAAAAATTGTAAACAGAGTTTGATACAATTTTACAGCATGCATCTTGTGACTAATACCTTTCAGTTTTGCAAGAATGATAAAAAATTCTCTACAACAGTAATCACTATTACTAAAAACAGAAAAAGTTACTGTTGTAAGAAATAAAAAAAACTTAAAAAATTTATACAGCTTCTCTGGTGTTGTTGTTGTTGTTATAGGGTTGAATGCCATTTTTCAGCACAAGATAGGCTATACATGGCAGCCAGTATAAATGGTGGAGGAAGAACCTGGGAAAACCCAGGACTGAACCACTGACCAATGAGAAGCAACTGGCAAACTTTCTCATGTACTCACATAGGCTGAGCATGAGACTCAAACTCATGCAGACTGAGGTAAGATGTCAGTGATCCATAACAGTGAGAGCTTTAGACCACTCAGCCACTCAGGGCCCCTAACAGCATCTTTGAAACTGTTCAAGAGAACTTGAATAAATATGGCAGTCATCATACTGGCATAGATGCATTACAGATTCACATATTTGATGCCAATGCATGATCAGACAACCAATGATTTGAATTATAATAACTTTACTTCTAAAGTATGTTCTTTCACTAAGGTTTGAGGTTGGTTTGTGCATAAGGTGTGGAAGAGATCTCATAATTTTAAGATGAAACGGTCAGAGACATTATGGCTGAAAGATAAAATGGTTTTGCAGAGTAGTACATACTCATGTATGTTGTAGTTTTGTTTGCGTTGGGTGTGCTTTTGAGGCAAGGAAGAGCAATATTGACTCAGGAACCATAAAGCAAAATGTCAAAGAAATGATTGGTTTGTGAATACCTTTTTTTTTTCATTTTATACAAGATCTTTGACCAAATGCTGTGAAGAGCATATACATAGGCTAATAGAGAAAACTTTGGATTCTGGAGATCATGGTAATGAGAAGAGGAAAATATTGGTTTCTGGACATTAAGTTAAAGTTCAAGACCACAGATACATGTGATCGAGATCCATTATTCATTAATCCCCAGATTTATCTTTGTTATTGCCAGTACAGTAGACTGTTAATCATTCATGGAACTCTTGTTGCCTATAGTTGATAGTTTTTTGTTGTTGACTGTTTCATGCAGGTCTGTATAATGAGGAAGATGAGTTCTACTATGACCATGTGAGGAACAATCACCATTCTCAGCCATTAAAAATCAAGTCCATGGTGGGACTGGTACCATTATTCTGCACCTTGGTCTTGAGGGAATCAGATATGAAGCATCATCCAGGCTTCTACAAAAGAACAAAGTGGTTCCTGGAGAACAGAAAAGATCTTGTGAAATCAGTAGGTTTATTATGTAAAAGGGGGGGAGTAGGTGTAAAGAAATGAATGAGAGAAAATTTACCATGTTTGTTTGCCTTCAAGATAGAAGGGCAAACCTGAATGGATAAGATATATGACAAAAACCAGGTTAACCAGACCCTTGTTACAAATCAGACATTTACAAGGGTTGTATTCTCTCCACATAAATTTGATGCCTTTTATAACCTGCATTTTAGCTCACCTGATAGCATGGTTATGTGTTCATCACATGTCTGTCAGTCTGTCAGAAACCACTGGACTTTTTTTTTTACCAAAGTTGGCGCAGCATTTAGGTATTGAAGGTTTATAAATTTGATGATGTCAATAGCATTGAATGCTTTTATCCCTAAAAAACTTAAATAACTTGTTCTTCAAGATTGATGAACATATCTTTTTTGGATTGGTTTGATGCTCTGAACCATTCAACAAAATTGGACTAAATTTACCAGAAGCAATCCTTCCCTGACAGTCCTTCAGATTAAATTTTAAATCAGGTGATCAGATATGAAATATGGCTAATGTTGCTAAATATAGAATTAAACTTTAAATGATTTCATTTTAAAGCAACTTTGTAGAATTTTGCCAAATTTGACAAAGCATTGTCACATAGATGACTTTCAAATTTTACAAATGATGCCTCTACCAGGGTGATCAGCATCATATCCTTAATGGATTACTAGGAATCTTTGCCTATATTATAGTCATCATTTAAATATGTATGTATTGACACATCTTTGTGCTCTTTTTGTACAAAAGTTTAGCAATTTTTACTTTCATCTGGATACAGTGTATGACAGAATTTTGTGGACGCAACTTGTCTCGACAGATTAACTGCGGTGAAACTTACTATGTAATAGAAGATACACATGTTGGCAAGATTTTTGATTTTTATGAAACTTTACAGTTAAACTATACTTACTGGATAGGGAAAATTCCTAATTTATATTAAGGCCAGAGGGTGAAAGGTCATAGTAGTGGAATGGACAATACTCTGTATGTGGAAAGTTAAGGTTTGCTGGAGTTGATATTATCATTGTAGAATGCACATGACAAGTCCACTTTCCTGAATATTTCTGTATTCAGTTTCTCTCAGCTTCAACATAGTCCAAATATACTGGATAATTATGCAGTTGCAGAAACATATTAACTTTTTGTATTATTATCTCTATTCTTTTGAAAGGAAATAGTTAATTCTTTTGATGCCTATTTTTTTATTTCAGATTTCTTTCATGTGTTCTGGTCAAAGGGAGGAAGCTCTGTTGCTCTCAGTCGTGAACAAGAAAAAGCTGATCAAAGTTTTGAAGATCATTCTAGATGAAGATGAGTTTTTATCCCCATATGGAATTCGGTCACTGTCCAAGGTCTGTTGTGAAAGAGAAATATTAGGTGGTGTACAATAAAGTTGTTAGTGTTTTTCATGATCAGTTCTACCTATCAACGAACAAAATTTACAGTGAGTGATCCATTACATTGTATGACAAAACAAGGTTCAATTCTTATATTTGGAAGCAAATGCTTCCGAAAAGTATTTGCCAAGCTTCAGAATCAGTTGAACAGTATATTTTGTAATAAAAATGTTAAGCTGTGAGACAAGATATTGTGACATTTCAGGTTTTCATGGCAGTGCTGAGGTGTTATTTTGTACATAGCTTCAAAAGGTCAAACACGGGCAAAAAAAAAATATGTTAGAGGCAATGAAAATGATGTTGCTTGCAGATTCATTGTGGCCACCTTAGGAGCCATCTAAAAGTTTTGTTATCACTACTCAACCTGAATGGATGCTCATATCCACATGGCGTTTTCAGTGAAATGCTTCTTGTGATATTTTATTGGTCCTAAATGAATATGAGGCAATCACAGCAGCCATTTTGAAAGTCATTCGTCTTGAAAATCTTGTTATTGCTACTCCTCCAGAATGAATGGTCATGTGTTGTTTTCATTAAAATACGTCTTATGATGTCCAGTTGGTCCTAAATGAAAATGGTGAAGATCTGATGTCCGGTATGACTACCATGGCAGCCATCTTGAAAATCTTTTTACCATTACTACTCCTGAATGAATTGTCTGATTAACATTGGGTTTTCACTGAAAGACTTCTTATGATTTGGATGAGGAAACTTCTGACACGAGATTGAAAGATAATGATTTAACCAAGAAACATGTTGTAAAAACTTTCCAGCATTCAGGAAAGAGTATAATGAAAAGTGGTCATCCAACATTCAGGAAATAGTATAATGAAAAGTGGTCATTAATTTTTAATATTCAGTCAAATCTTGTTATAAATATTGTATACATGGACAGTTGTTCCGGAACAATATCTCTAAACTTAATTGCTTATATGATTGGGCCCTGAAATTAAAGGTCTGACCCAGATTTTGACATTCTGTGTCCCAGAAACAATAATGTTAGGGTAGGCATATCAAAATATGGCCACTTCAGAGTGGCCATCTTATAAATCTTCTGAGGTTTTCACCAAAAGTCTTATGATATCTACTTAGTCTGAAATTTATTTTTGACTATCTAATGTCCAATAAGGCTACCATGGTGTCCATTTTGAAAATCTTTTTTTTCTTCTCTAATCTTCATGAATGGAAAGTCTTAATATTATGTTTTAAAAGATGTTTTATAATGTTTCTTGACCTTAAATGAGAATTGAGCTGATCTGAAATCTATGATTTTGTCATCTTGAAAATCTTATTTTTACTTATCCCTCTTAATGTCATTTTGACATGAGGTTTTCATCAGAAGAATTCTTATGGTGTCTGCTTGGTCCTAATTGAAAATGACCTACATATGGCCACAATGGTGGCTATCTTGAATTTTTTTTTAGCATTATGGATAGTTATATCGATATGGATTTTTCAGAAAAAGAGTTGGCTGAGTGGTTTAAAGTGCTTGCCTTTAGCAATCACTGACATTTCACCTCTGTCCTTGTGAGTTTGTTTCTCAGGCTGAGCCAGTGTGCATCTGTGGGATAGATTGCCAATAGCTTCCCGTGGGGTTTCCCTGGGTTCTTCTCCACCAGTTATATTGGTGGGCATGTTTAGCCTATCTTGTTCTGGGAAATTATGGTATTAAATCCAAAATGATAACAAGATGCTGCATATGATATCTAGTTCATCCTAAATGAAAATGGTGCCGATCATAAATCCAGTCAAGCTGCCATGATGGATATTGTGAAAATTTTGGTATAGTTTTACCCACACCAATCTGACACGCATATATGCTATGCAGATATACAACCTTGGTACAGTTTTACCCACACCACACGCATATATACCATGCAGATATACAACCTTGGTACAGTTTTACCCACATCAATCTGACATGCATATATACCATGCAGAGATACAACCTTGGTACAGTTTTACTCATATTAATCTGACTGGCATATATACCATGCAGATATACAACCTTAGTAGTTTTACCCACACCAATCTGACAGGCATATATACCATGCAGATATACAACCTTAGTAGTTTTACCCACACCAATCTGACTGGCATATACACCATGCAGATATACAACCTTAGTAGTTTTACCCACACCAATCTGACTGGCATATACACCATGCAGATATACAACCTTAGTAGTTTTACCCACACCAATCTGACAGGCATATATACCATGCAGATATACAACCTTGATAGTTTTACTCATATTACTCATATTAATCTGACTGGCATATATACCATGCAGATATACAACCTTGGTACAGTTTTACTCATACCAATCTGCATATATATATATATATATATATATATATATATATATATATATATATATATATATATATATATATATATATATATATATATATATATAGTTCTACCCCACCCCAATCTGACATGCATATATACAACATTGGTACAATTTTACTCACACCAATCTGACATGCATAAATAGAACCTTGGTTGACATTTACTTACATGAATCTGACATACATATGTTCATCCTTGGTACAGTTTTACTCACACCAATCTGCATGCAGGTAGTGACAATAATTTACTCTCTGATGGTAAATAAGCTTAAGTAACACTTCACAAGCTTATAAAAGTATGTACATGTGAGCCCAGATTTCAAATGTCATGTATGAAAGCTAGGTATGCATGGTTAAAATTGATTGGTAGAAGAGAGGTAATGAAGGTGTTGCATGCAAAGTCTATCATTAATCCGTAAAATTACATTTACTGCTGTAATAAGATTTAATATTAGTTCGGAACATCAGCATTGACTAGTAAACTCCAGAACATATGTATTGACTCACCTAGTGGAGTTTTGAGCATCAGTATTAATTCATCTGGTAGACTCAAGAACATATGTATTGACTCACCTAGTGGTGTCAAGTACATCAGCATTGATTCATCTAGTGAAGTCATGAACATCAGCATTGACTTGTCTAGCATAGTCAGATGATCCAAATTCAAGTTCTTCAGACAGCATCAATCAGTTTTACATTACTAGATAACTCCCTGTAACACCTTTGGATTTTCAATATTCTCCCCATTTTTCGAATAGGAAGAGGGAGTTTTGCAAAGACTTTGGTCTGATTCTTTGAAACTTCCACATATATAGCATTTCACAAAAACTGACACCCTACCATAATTTTATGAGGATAATTTGATTTTGTTTGATTTTATAAGTTAATCAGTTTTTATCATTTTTATTTTTTTTCAGTATCACAAGGATCATCCTTTCATTCTGAACATGAACAACACACACTACAGTGTCCGTTATGAGCCTGCAGAATCACAGTCAAAGCTGTTTGGTGGAAACAGTAATTGGAGAGGGCCAATTTGGCTTCCAAGTAAGTTGTTTACTTGATACTTACTTTTCATCCCGAATTATCCAGTGGCATTAATCCAATGTAAGCCATTCCCAACTTAATGTTAATGCATTGTTGTTCCTTATCTCTTCAAAGATAAGACAGAGTTTATAAAATAAAGAACTACAGCCTTGTTCAGAGGTAGTCTTTAGATGTGCACAGGAGTTCTGGAATTCTAATCCAGCTTCTGGGGTGGTGTTCTTTAGGTGGTTCTGCATCAAATACATCTTAAGTTGTTGGTTATACTTACCCAAAAATAGGTTTGTGTGATGACAACCAAAGTGTCAACAATTGTCAGAGTTTAAATCAGATCACTGGGTGATAATACAGGGGTATACAAATGTGGCACCTGGGTCAAAACTAGAAGACTGCAGATATCTTCACACAATAGTCTTTTACTTTGACCAGGTAAAGAAATTCCACATCCAGATAATATACAATGAACTGTTAGCCTTGGATCTCTTCATTTTTTTTTCTAATTCCAACTGAGAATCAGCTCTTGAAACAGATAGTTTTAGATGGGACAAAACTGTTAACAGAAATGTATTTGATAAAAAAAACTTTATCTAATAAATAAGATATACTGTATATACTTGCTTATAAGTCAAGTCCAACTATTAAAAATACAGACCCTGGTCTGTTGTCACATACTGCATCAGCAGATCAAAGTCTGTGTTGTTTATTCTACTGATTATTCCCAGCAAACTGCATAGACTCTGCTCTGCCAACATGTCATGATATGGCAGTTTCCAAGAGACATAACTTTCAAGTGAGTATATATGGTAACTAATGCTGGAGTTGGACAGGTGAGGTTACCATAGCTCTATAAAGTCAGGCTGTCTATTGATAATGGGGATTTTTGTGTGTAGATCAAATGGGATAGGCATTTTAAGCACAGTTGCCATACAGAATACTGATGATTTATTTGCCAGGGAGCTGCAGTGGTTTGAAATCTGGATTCAAGCCTAAAGGATGCAGGTTCTAAGAGGACCAGCCTGGGTCAGCTACCATGATGTGTTCTTGTGCAAGGCACTTTACATTAGTTTCCCCGGCACTAAATAACCTATTTGTGTTGCTAAAGCACCAAACCTGAAAAACCTCAAAATTTATTTACCAAATGCAGTCATTTCAGCCTTTGTGAATCCATTGCATGGATTTGCTTCAGGTTTTTTAATAGAATTGTCACATTTGCACAAAAACATTTGGCATTTACAAAGATGCTGCCAGGCATAGTGAGTTTCTTGCAACAAAAACTGTTAAGTCATGCAACTTCTCAAAACCAGTGGGGCAAAGGTCATGCATATTATTTGCATTTCCAAGTTTATTTGTTCTTTTTAGCAGACAAAAATAAAATATAACCATTTGTCAAAAGTCTTGGTTGTTAATTTAGCCAATGATCTCAGTCAAGCTATACTAAGATGGATTTAGTGCTTGAATACAAAGATCTGCATGATTGAGATCAGAAACTATCCAGGGTTCTCATTTATTGTTTCTTGGAGAGGTATAACTAATCCATTAATCAGCAATAACAGAACTGTATACAGCATAACAGGCAGTGTGTTTTTGAATGTCAGAATGGAAGGTAACCAAAATTTTTACTGTAAGATCATTTTGTTTGGTGGATGCTATAGAGAGAGAGAGGAAAACTCATGTTCCAACTTCAATTGAAGATGTTGCACAAATCAGTGAATAGTCAGCACCTCCTCCACAGTGCATAGAACTGGAGGCTGAAAGAATAGATGACAAGGAACCAAAATTCCAACATATCTGGTTGATTACCTACAATTGCGTAAGGAAAGAACGGGAAAGGAAGGATGTTATGTGCTTTCTGTCAAGAATATAAGGAAGTTAATCTATTTACCAATGATAATGGTTGTACAGGTTAAACTATGCTCTTCAAAGGCAGCAAAAATAGCTGAACACAGCTTTGCAACAAATTTGATCCTACAGCAGAAATATCCAAGGGACAAAATGATCAATTTGGGGAAAATTATGTTTGAATATCAGAGTCTGACCAGTTTCCAAATTTGTTTAAATAGGCCAAAATTGTAGTGGTTTTCCAATTAAAACAGCAGATTGTGAGAGGGCCTTTATTTCACAAAACAAAATTCACACAGCTCTTGACATCAGAAATGGTGAATTAAATGATCAGTATTTAAATAAAAGGTGTCATGTAGACCATTTCCTGTTTATAGCGGCTTTACAGAAATGCAGAAGAAGAATATTTACCAACTCAGCAAACTAAATTCAGTATGCAGATACTTGATATATTTCTTTTCAGTGAAGTTTTATAAAGTCATTAAATGCTTGTCTTAAATTAGGTATGCATATACCTTGAAATTATGTCACCCATCAGCTGCCATTTGGCATTGTTCCTGCAATTTCCTCTCCCCCATTGGAGGTAGGTGTGTGGGACCTCCCCATCTTTAGAAGATTCCTGGAGCATCTCTGCATTTATGAGTGTAAAATGTCATTTGGTTGCCTTTTGGAAACATAAGAAATCATAATGCTGCATGGTCATCAGTTTTCTAAGTATAAATGTGTTCTAACCCATGCAGTTAGATTCAGAGTATTGCCATTTTAGTTTTGATATGACTTGATTCTATCTTGGACAATCTTGGTATGTGGCAGCATTTGTTATTGACAAATACAGATCAGTAACCAGTAAAATCTTTGACCTTTACAATCTCAGCAGATTTTATGGACCTAGAGAAATGTGCACATGGAAACAAATATGGAAACATTACAGTAAATAAATTACTGTCTCTCAGACTACTATAAACATGGACATGGCTGTAGCCAATAATCAGTAATTATAAGACCTGATATTGTCGAAAGATGATTGAAAACTGCAGATGATGACTGTTCACTTTTTTGTTAGACATATCTATGCACTATTAAAAAGAGCCTTATGAATTTTTATAATAATTTAATTTTAATTTGTCTTACTAAAACTTCACTTTCTTTAAACTTCTACCAGTAATGCAGGAGTTTTTTATATTTGTTAGTTTATGTTGCAAGAATAAAATTTGAAATGACCGCTAAAATTTTCAATTAGGACACTATGGTTATTAAGGTTTGAACAGTAATTCGGATGTTGTGATTGTTGAATACAATAAAATGTTTTAACTGGGATATGGTAACTCTGCTAGTCTTAAGTAAATTGGCCAGGAACTTGTAGACTGCATGCAAGATATTTGTTAACTCACTGGTCCAATGCCAGTTAATTTCATGGCAGACTGGCATAAAATTTGAGTTTGCCATCCCATTTGGCCAGTTGAACATTTAGTGTATAGAATAAATTTAATCATTTTCATATTACAGGAAATAATAGAACACATGTGAAAAATAAGTAATGGCAAATTATTTCTGATGACCATTTGTGAGTTATAGCATAGTAATCTGATCTAATGGCCAGGTGTGATTAGAAGGGAATGGCCAGGTGTGATTAGAAGGGCATGACCAGGTGTGATTAGAAGGGAAATAATTTGCATTCTGCAAACAATAGTTGCTTACATTAAGAGTCACTAACTTTTCTGCATCCATGAGCTGTCTGATATCACCTACTGCACTTGATTCCCAAAAACATGTTGCAAATGTAGTGAACATGACAATCTTTTTCAACTATACTGCACAAGAGACTTTAACTTCACTAATGTTCCAATCATCTGCAGGCGTCTAAATGCCTTCCATCAGTCCTCCCTATGGGTACCAATGAGTTCATTTGTAATGTTATGTTAATGGGATAAACATGGCATCTAATATCTTTGAAAATCTTTAATGGGTGGAACAAAGCTTACCTTCTCCCATCCTGAATCTCAATGGAATATATGGGAGAATGCTTATAGAATGGTTTGCTTTGTAACATAGAGGCCTAACATACTATGGCTGTAACAGTAGCTATTATGAACTTGCAATGCTCTCTACCGCCACCATTCTTAAAGACCATCACAGACCAAGATATGATTGCAGTCTTCGTCCTCATCCATTCTTCTTTAATGATCTGGAATTCACAATAATCCACCTATTATACATTCCATCCATCCCTCATTCTCAGCTACAGGGATTTGCAAGGCAGCCAGCAGTCAATAAAATGTTGCAGGGAGCTCCTTGAAGCACATTCCACTGAGAAGAAGTCCTACCGAATTTACAACTGTCCAAAATCACAGTTCTGCTGAACTAAGTGGAGGAAAAGGCCAAATATTTTTGCCAGCATTCCAGGAGACTCTTTATCTCGGATGATATGAATGTATGCTCCCCTTATGATAGACCCAGGTAAGGATCCAATCTTTCAATGCTGAATGTGGTCAGACAAATGGTTTCCTGGGGACTCTGCACACCACTTTAGTATTTGCACAGAGTTGTTCCAGTTGAAGAGTAGCACATATCGCTTGGTTGTCAACTTGGTTGTCAACCTAAGCACATTCAGTCAACTCCTTTACACTCTTGTGTTCACAGTGGAATATAACAATGGGTTCCAGTACCATCCAATGGAGAGACTACACTATTAGTGTGTACTAAGACATATGACTTGACATTCCTACTCACACAGCTTCCAGAAGTTTAGTGACTCACCTACAACAGGCTTCAAAACAGCAGGATGATTATATTTTAGAGCAAAACATGATTTCGAGTGTTACCCTCTTTCTCATTTTCAATCCTCTTTTCAACACAGACATCTCTGGCCTTGTACCCTTTCAAGATTTCACTAGACTAAGTCTGTAATCAATCTAAAGTTGAGAATTTGTTTGCCCCAGGAATTAGAATTGAATTAATGAAATGGTATCTTACAGAGCAATCCATTTGTTTTATAATTCCTTCACATGCTGAATTTTGTTCAATTTTGCAGCAGACATCTTAGTTTTAGGTCACTTTCTTTGAATCCCATAACAGTGATTATGTGGTCCAAAAAGAGGCCAAACCTTTACTATTGGACTTTGACAATTTGTACAATATGAGGTTACATCTGAAAGGCAGAAAAAATGCTCTGGACTCAAGTTGGGGATACCTCTGCAAGTACAGCCTCCAGCAATCACAGTTAGTTCAGATGCAAACACAGAGGACTTTGAAAGCAAAGCCCGAACCATTTTGGAATGCCATAGGAGTGTGGCCCTCTCTGGATCTTTAGTTACATATTAATATTCTCTAGACAAAAACAAATTTTGAAAGCCTTTCATTGATCAATGAAGAACCTTCAGAGGATTGGAGTTTTCATTCTGTTCAACAAATCGTCAGTGGTGACTTATCTCAAACAGCAAAGCAAGTTCCTAGACCTTTGTGCTTTTGTTTGGGATTTTTAAAAGTGGTGTCCACAACAACAAATCCATGTTTAAATTTTACATCCTAGGCTGACTAATGTATTGTTTGACTCATGGAAGAATGAACTAGAGCCAACAGAATGGTCTCTTCATCCCTCAGTTTTTACTCATTAGTTGCTCAGTATCAATGATGGACCTGTTGGCAGCAAGATCAAATGCCAAAATCCCAACCTTTGACTCACCAGTTCCATATCCAAAATGGTCTGGATAATCAATGCTCTTTTTGCAGATTAAAATGGCCAAACAATAGAAACAGATATTCCTGCATCTGCGTTAAGCAACCATGATTGTAGGCAGTTCATCCCATCTTAGAGTTATTGAACCTGCACATCTGGATTTTATCAAAATACACCCTTAAGAACAAATGGTGGTCACAGCAAGAAGTGGGAATCCTCACAGGAGATGGTCTTCCACCTTAAAGGCATACAACAACAATGGAATATATTCTCAGTGGAGTGCACAAGAGCATTTTATACCAATGTAGGCATCCATACTATAATAGCCAACTACCTATGGCTTTCCAATGAGAAACAGCACCAATCATGAAACCTACCATTCCACAATGACTGTATTATCATGGAATTAGGGATATCACACAAACCAATTTTATCTTCTATTTATTTATTTTGCATATTACTGGATCCTTACCTAAGTGAATTTTTCATATGTATTAGTCTGGTTAAACAAGACACCATTCAAAACTGCTCTCAAGAGCTTTAGTTCATCACTCATGTAAGTCCTGCATTCTCACTGCTTTGTTGATAAGTTGGCAAAATCATTGAAGACTTTTGCCAATGGGGATTCCATCTATATGCAGTTCCACCAAGATGGATCAGTATCACTTTTGAATCACCTTTCATTGCCATAAACTGTCTACCATTCATGTGTAATCAGATATTGGTAATAATTTCTGTCTATTCTAAATTTACACTTCATCTCAAGATTATCTAAAGGACCCAATGCAAGCCCTGAGGTGGTATTTCAGGAAGACTGAATCATCGTATCAGTGGAAATATTGCCTCATTTTGCCTTCAGATGAGGGAAGGATGATGTATCAATGTCTGTTCTTCATATTAGTCTAAACCCACACCAATGAATTTGCATCATATATCATCTGAAATTAGGACAGTCACCACAAACAATTGCACATGAGCAAAACTGTTCTCTAATTGTAATTTCCATGCTAAGGGATGGAGATCCAAGTACAGTTCTCTAGTTTTTATCTTTCATCCTACTAGGCTTAGTTTGACCTGGAGTATCCATTGTACAAAAGGTTCACAACTTCCCTTCAAAGCAGCTCAGAGGCAAATGGAACCTGTTTTGTAGTTGGGTTATTTAGAAGCTCTCTAACATACCCAAGTTGGGACAAGATATTGTCTCTTCAGGGTAAGGACATCTTTGCTAGCCAAGATTCCAGTGTCTTAACCCTATCTACACCATGGCAGATCGTTTAGATATTTTGGTGCTTCAGGTCTGAGAATTTCATTTGATGCAGTGGCAAGTCACCACATCCAATCAAAATCAGTTTGCTCAAATTTGAACTCTTTTGAAATTCCTACAAATAAAGAGAAGTGGAGCATACAACTGGAATGGACTCGCACCACATTTACCACATATGTTGGAACACAGTATTTGTTGGGACATCTTCAATTAATTTTAAGTAATTATTTTGTGCACTGTATGTTCAGGGACACATCACTTTCTTCGAGTATTAAGTTTTGAGACACTTTTTAAATTATTCAAAAATTGCATGTTTGAATATGCACTCCAACTTAAATTGTATTTTGAAAAGATATAAAACTGTGTACTTGAGATAAAACTGTTTAATCTACTGTAGCATCATCTCATTAACCCATCCTCTCTTATGTACACGTATGATCCATTCTTTTGGTGCATGAACATTTTTTAGCTTCCTCATGTCTTGAAAAATTATAATCATAGGCAACAAATCTCCTAATGTGGAAAATACAAGAACTAATGTCATTTTTTTTATTGATGGTCAAACCAAGAATGAGATCATCAATATTTAAATGATCATATTGTCGACAAAATCAGCTTCTCTTCTGGCCTTCACAAATTTATCAAATGATTTTATCTTCTTTAAATCATTGAGGTGATGCTGGGTCATCAATGTTTATACATGAAGCACTATACTGTGTAACTTTGAAAATTGTTCTATTTTTTAAGTTGCTTTTCAAAATTCCTGTGAATACTGGTATAAAGGCACAACAAAATTCAGCTTCCCTTTGTCAGCCAAATTTGTATATAAAAAAAGAAAAATTTTAAAATGTTTAAAAAATCAGCACACTTGAAAGAATCCAAAATCAGTTTCTGAGGTCATCTATATAAAAAAATAGTTTATTTTGATATCCTGTTGGTAAGTTCAAACAATCAGTTTATCGCTGGCTTCCAGTAGTGTTTATTCAGAACCTGGACATCTGTTTGGCATCTCTAGTCATAATTATTATAATTAATACAAGCTGGCATTGATGTTTACAGATAAAGAGTATATACGGCAATAACTTGCTTTAATAATGTTTTTTGTAACACATGTTTGTGAAAAGATTGTCACTTAAACTCACAGTGGATTTTCAATTAATGATTTTTATTTGCAAGATACTGACATATAGTTAACCTGGATATAATACAATCTTGGTTATTTTTCTAGCAAGTTTTAACCAGAAACTGCTGGGTTTTTAAAGAAGAATAGTTCTACAAAGCTATTATGATTGGATAAATATTATTCAAGGAACATCTTTTACTAGAAAAAAATTGGTTTTTCATTACATAGGTCTGATATCGATATTGACCTGCATTTACCATTGAATCATTTACTACATTTTTTTTTAATGATGCAGAATATGACCCGTTAGTTATGGACAGGACCAGTAGCATTGTTAGGTTACTTGTCCTGCAAGCTTGCGGGATATATTGACAAGATTTACACAGTGTCTGTAGAGCTAACATATCCTGTGTTTAATGAGAGTAGATGGTATGCCATTCTTTAACTATCCATTACTAAATTCCCTATCACCATTAAGTTGACCAGGGACTTTTAGAATTAAGGTATCAAGCTTTATTCATGAGAATAGATTATAATCCTAATTTTTGTATCTCTGAAACAGTGTTCAGTTCTAATTTTCTCTTTACCTCAATACATTACACCTAATTTTCTGAATTGAAGATCCAATTTCAGCAAAAATTCTTTACCAGAAGTTGTATAAATTATATTTTGGATGATGCAGTTTGATGAGAAGGATTTTGAGAAAAAAATGGAGAAAAGTGAGAAAAAATATGCAGGGGACTGCGGGTTATGTTAATCTTATTCTGTTTTATCAGACTTCTGTGTTATCAGACTTTGCACACACTGTAAAATTGAAAATATTTCTTTTTGCATCAAAATTATTTCTCAACAGTTCAAGTAAAAGGTACATAGTGTGTTTATTTGTGTATAAAAAGACATGAAATTCACATAAATGAATTGCACATACTTTAGGAGTGGTACTTTTATTCTTGCAGTGAACTATCTGTTGATTGAGAATCTGGAGCGCTTTGACTATTTTTATGGAGAGAGTCTTCAGGTCGAGTGTCCTACAAGATCAGGGAATTATATGCGGCTCAGGGATGTTGCCAAGGAATTGTCCCGTCGACTTGCAGAGTTGTTTGTTCCTGACCTAAATGGCCACCGACCATGCCATGGTATAGTTAATTCTATTTATGGTGTCGACCTTTGCAGAAACTTGACATAGCCATCATGTTGGCATCTGTGTGCATGTGTGTACATATATATGTTCACACCTCGACTAATGTCAATAATAAAGTTGTTTTTTTTAAGTCCATTTGATTACTCGTAACAAAACTTTTGAACATTTTGTCAAATTCCAATAAGTATTGCAAGTTTTTATTTATCATGGGTTGGTCTAATAGGTAATCATTACTACACAAGATGTTTCAATATGTGAACTAGTTTTTTTATTTTTTATAATTTATATCTATTTTCTCAAAATGTTAACATGAGACACATTCATTTTGTAACACAACCATGTTTGACGTCATAAAGGTAAATACATGTAGCATTATTAACTGTTCTAAAATTATATCTCCAGAATCCTTGGAAAAGTCAGGCTTCATTGAAACCCAGGACACCAGTTCTTGTGGTCTTAGTGGTGAGGGTGGTCTTAGTGGTGATGATGGTAGTATTGAAGCCTGTTTCTCTACTTCTTGACAATCATACCTTGATTGTTTTTACAATGTCTAACAACTTGCTGGTGGTGATGGTGTCAAACCTCCTTCAATATAGGTTCCATTAGATCACCCAGCCTTTGCAACATGGTCCTGACTATTGTAGGTGCTCCCAAACAGTAAATTTTAGTCTATATGTTAGAATACAATTCACAAGGTAGAAGGCCTTCCACTTTGCAAATGTATGAGGGAAATAGACATGTTTTATTGGACTGTTGCAATTCAGTATTTCCATCTCAGAAGTATTGTTTTCTTGTCTTGCTATCTTTTTTCCCCCAGATTCTTTAAAGAGTTTGCCCATATCAAAGGCCACTTTTGCTTGTTTTCTGATGCATTCTTATACATTGTTTCCTAAATGGAACCTTGGTTTTGACATGGCTCCTCTCAGACTATCCTTTCTGAAGCTATTTTCTTATGATAAATGTGTTTGGATAATCATGGCCAAGGCATTCAGGATTTGTAATTCCCTATTGGTGGATTTGATCTGACTCCAGTTCTGATTGGATGATTTAGTATCCTAATGACAAGCAGGCTTGATAAATTAGTGTCAGCAGAAAATTAGAAGGTCACTAGCCTTTCAATTGATACGGCACTACATGAAGCAGGATGTTTTTTCAGACACTACTTGAAGTTCATGGAAAATAACATAATGCCTTAATCCTTGACTTTTTGGATAAAGTGTGTGATGTGCTCAGCACACACAGAAGTCTCACCTCATGAATATTTCACTATGCGACCTTAGATTCAAACACAGTGTTGAGATCCAAGACATCAGTGGATCTGTCAGATGGCAGTGCATGCCATTAACACATATTGCCCCTAATTGTGACATCACAGTGCTCAATATTCAATTCTGTTTTTACTGGATCAAAACTTTAGGTTGTCTTTGTTGATAAAGATGAAGGTAACATTGATTATGCTCTATGTATTTCTCAATGTGTTTAAATAATTACATTCCTAAGGAATATGAACATCTTTGGCCCAAGATAAAGGACCATTTAAAAGTGTGTATATTCAAATTCTAAAATGTTACATGCATTATTGAAATATTCAGTTCTGAATGCCTACATCACCTGCACGACTTTTAATATAATGATGGCTCAGCCTCGGGTTTATGTTTATATCTTTTTGCTGAACTTGCTTGGGAATTTTCTCAGTAAGAAAATGCCATTTTTTTCTCATTGCTTGTGAGTTAACATCATATGTCAAGTGACCTTTGGTTGTACTGCATTTTACTGCTCCTATGGGTGCAGTTTTATCCTAGATATAGAGACTCTAGCCATAGGTTGGATGCTTAAGTATTCCATGTCTTATTACCTATTCTTCTAATGTTAATATATTCAATGGAGAAAGGAAATTTTTACTGTAAACTTTGTTCCTCAGAGAATACCTATCCAATGCAATTATCATAAAGGTCTTTGAAAGATGCACACATCCTCATTGATGCTACACCAACTTAAACTGAATAACTTATGGTTCATGGGTTGCAAAGAGCAGGAAACCTGAAAAAGTTCCTATACATTGTACATGTGATGCATGCAGTGGCCTCTCTTTTGAAAGACCTCTCCTACAGTAGTGGAAAAGTGTTCTTAAAGGAAGGTGACTTTTGAAGGGGATCACAGAGATATGATCAATAATTAAATATAAACACAATCATTCAGGCATTACATTTTTAGAAATCCTGAGATAAATAGATGAGTTTTCAACACCTGTATTGATTTATACTTTGGTGTGTGAATAATTAGGAAACCTAATCACTAAAGAATTGAAAGGAATAATTATTGACATCATGTGAAAATGCCAAGTGAGCAGCCAGTCAATTTAGCTTGTCTGTAAGATGAACCTTGCCATTGTTGAGGTTTTGGAAACTGGATGGATACCTTTTAAAATTTTAATAAATTTGACCAGCAAAATTTAATTTTCTATCAACAGGTAATGAAGAAAAGTATGCTACAGACCCTCATTTCAAGGACCTCTGTCTCTTCTATGAATATTTCCATGGGGATAATGGACGTGGATGTGGGGCAAGGTAAAATTTTGTTTTAATTATAGAACTTGGGTCTTTTGTGTTGCCATCATTTTCATTTTTATCCACACCCCTACAAAAAGAATGTGTGGAGGATATAAAGCAACAATGTTTGTCTGTTTGCCAAAACTTTTTCTTCTCAAACATCATTTATGGACTGCTCATGGGTAGATGTAGAAGCCTATCAATATTGACTCTGTTAGGTCCAAGGTCAAAACCTTTGGAGCTGAAGATGGAATTTTCTTTTTGTCTGACTTTGACAAACAATTTCAATTTGCCTGTAGACTAAACATGGGCATGGGAAGCTCTCTGTTTATGCTGATGTCAGAGGTCAGTCACTGGAGCATGGTGTTTGTTTAGGCTTCTCAGCTGAATAAGTCAGGTTTCATGGTTTCATGGATAAAGTTTTTCATCAAACTTCATAGGTTGTCTGCAGGGAGTATTCCCAGAGGTCAAGGTATTTTTTATTTTGAGTTCCACCTTACAAATTTAATTTTATCTAGTTTCCCAAACTAATTTTTATAAACTTCATACTTGCATTACACTTGGATAAAGGCAGCACATTGTTGAGCCTGCAATTGATAAGTGAGAGGTCAAGGTCACTTGATTTAAATCTAAGCCAGAAATAATTGGTAAGCATGTTTTTATGCATGTGCAAGTGACCTTTCAAAATTTCCAAGTAATATAGGAAAATAAGATTTTTTTATTAGTCTTTTGTTCTGACAATTTGTCTGTAAGTCTTCAGAAAATTCCAATTAACATATGGACCTGCAGAATAAAAACAAAAATTACAGAAATGATTGTTGGGGTAAATCCAGATGATGGATTGTCTGTGTTTGATTTGGATACGAGTTTCATATTAGATTTAGTAAAGTTGGTCAGGGAACTATGTTATTTTAGAAAATGCCTTAAACTACAAAAATGTTTTTGTGAAAAATGTTGGCAAGATTGAGCTCTTGTTTTTATAGAATTTTCAAAAAATGGTATCCAGCAAGTGCTACATGTTTAAGATGAAAGGGAAATAATTGTGTTAAAAAGTGTCAGTAGTTAAGACAGAAGAATAAAAAGGAATATTTTGATTCTTAGGAAGAGCAGAAGTTTGTAATTGGACATGAGTTGATTTGTATAAGTCTTGTGGCTGGAAACTTGATTGCATCATTTATTGGACATGAGCTGATTTGTATAAGTCTTGTGGCTGGAGACTTGATTGCTATCATTTATTGGACATGAATTGATTTGTATAAGTCTTGTGGCTGGAGACTTGATTGCATCATTTATTGGACATGAGCTGATTTGTATAAGTCTTGTGGTTGGAGACTTGATTGCTATCATTTATTGGACATGAGCTTATATGTATAAGTCTTTTTTTTCTGGAGACTTGATTGCTATCATTTATTGGACATGAATTGATTTGTATAAGTCTTGTGGTTGGAGACTTGATTGCATCATTTATTGGACATGAGTTGATTTGTATAAGTCTTGTGACTGGAGACTTGATTGATATCATTTAGTGGACATGAATTGATTTGTATAAGTCCTGTGGTTGGAGATTTGATTCCTATCATTTATATGACATGAGTTGATTTATATGTCTTGTGGTTGGAGACTTGATTGCTATCATTTATGGGACATGAGTTGATTTGTATAAGTCATATAGCTGGAGACACGATTGCTATCATTTATGGACATGAATTGATTTGTATAAGTCTTCTAGCTGGAGACTTGATTACTTTCATTTATTGGACATGAGTTGATTTGTATAAGTCTTGTGGCTGGAGACTTGATTGCTATCATCATACAACAAAATCCAAGAATTACATAAATTTGAGATTTTGCAAGAAGCCATTGAGCTCTGTAGGGTTTAGAACTGCAGTTATTGAAACTGTATTGGAGGTAATTAAGGTCTAAGTGTACTTAGCAAACTTTTAGTTGAACATAATGTTTACCATCACTGTATCTGACTCAAATATAACTTTGAAATCCCATGGTTTGCTTGGTCCTGAATAAAAATGGTCCAGCTTGGAAATCCTGTGTCTGCCACTGGCCATCTTGACAGCTTTGTTATCACTTTTCCTCCTGAACTAATGGTCATATTAACATGCATTTTTTGCAATAAAAGACTTCTTATGGTGTCTAGTTGGCCATAAATGAAAATGATGGTGATCTGACATCGACCATGGCAGCCATCTTGAAAACCTTTTTAGCTAGTCCTTTGATGGAAAAATGAGAAATTAGTTCTCCTTTGCACTTTTTCATTTTGAGTTGTTTGTTTTTTTAACAGTGTTTGCTTTGGTTAACACTAAATTAGACAGTATGAAACCATCAATCTGGTGATAAGTAATGGCAGATTTCACTTAAAAAACTGTCTGCAAACTGGTTTTTAAGAACAAGGTATTAAGATTTCATAATGCTATAAATACTTACACATTGTCCTTCTTTCATTTGTACCTTCTGTGGTGTAAATTTAACAGTGATTCACATGGATTTTAATATTCAAAATTTAATTCACTGGACTTGTCTAATATCAAATGCAAATACCTCAAGGGCCAAATGGCATAAATGTACTCTGACCAAATTGAGGAAATTGTCTCCCTTGTCTTGGAACAACCTCAAGGGCATCACAAGCATTAGAGTAAT
The DNA here is from genome assembly GCA_016746295.1 of Potamilus streckersoni. Taxonomy (NCBI): domain Eukaryota; kingdom Metazoa; phylum Mollusca; class Bivalvia; order Unionida; family Unionidae; genus Potamilus; species Potamilus streckersoni. Next base: position 134,196 of record JAEAOA010000029.1, read on the forward strand.
GACTGTATCAAAGTTTGGACCATACGTGTAGATTATCCACCTTAAAAGTAGAGGATGTCTGTGCAAAATAATTATAATTCTGTATCATTTTGCTGCTGGATTAGACCTTCATAGTGGTGTAAAGAGTGGCTTTATTTCTTTATTTGGGGTATGTATGTATGTATGTATGTATGTATGATGTATGTATGTATGTATGTATGTATGTATGTATGTATGTATGTATGTATGTATGTATGTATGTATGTATCAATGTATGTATGTATGTATGTATGTATGTATGTATGTATGTATGTATGTATGTATGTATGTATGTATGTATGCATGCAACAGAACTGACTTTTGCAGAGCAAGACCATGTAATTGCCAATTTTACCTTTTGATCCTCTTGGTATGGTTGACTGATTTCATTAAAGATTATCCAGTTGGATTGTACTATGTGTAAACAGAAGTACTTCAGAAAGGATTAAAGATTTTAATTGTTATGGTTGGATTACTCATATGCTTTTCTAATTGCCTCTTTATCTCTGCATTTGCTATCCTGCTAGATTTGCACAGCTTTGAGCTTTTGTGCAGATAGGAGTTCCAAGTGACTAAATTACTAGCTGTTTGCTTCAATGAGTCAGGGTTTATGTTAAACGCTTTCAATGCAGTTTTCAAATTGTCTTTGAAGCATTTTTTCTGACCTCTGTGGGATTGCTGTCCTTGCTGAAGCTCGTAGTAGAAGAGTCTCTTAGGCGGTCTGGCATAGCTGGGACTGCATCAGGATGGTGTGAATGCTGAGGAGACCTGCTTGGGCGAGTACCTTGATGTCAGGGACTTTGTCCTGCCATTTGATAATGATTATTTGCCTGAGGCTTGTGGTGTGAAAGTGGTTCAACTTTCTGGCATGGCGTTGATACACCATCCACATTTCGCATGCATAATATGGGGAGTACAACTGCCCTGTAGACCTTTAGTTTGGTCGTGATGCTGATGCCTCTTCTAATCCAGACATTCACATACAATCTGCCAAAAGTTGCACTGGCTCCGGCAATGCAGAGGTTCACCTCATCATCAGTGGTGACACTCAGTGAAAGTGTGCTGCCAAGGTAGCTGAAGTGGTTCACTACATTGAGTTTTTGGCTGTTGACGGTGATATTGGGCTCAGCATAGGGCTTACCCGGGGCTGGCTGATGCAGTACTTCAGTCTTCTTAAAATTGATGGTGAGAATTGTAGAACTTGTCAACACTGCATTGCAGGTCTGCTTCTGAGCCAGCATTGAGGGTGCAATCATCCAATCATTGGCAAATATGAACTCCCTGATGTTGTCTGTCATAACCTTGGTTTTTGCTTGTAGCCTCCTGGGGTTGAACAGTTTTCCATCTGTATGGTATCTGATGCTGACTCCAACATGTGTCTTTGAAAGCATTAGTCAGCATGGGGAAGAAAAAAGACTGAACAGTGTTGGTGCCAGAACACAACTCTGTTTGATGCCATTTATTACAGTGACTCTCCATTTTCCTTGACTCGCGCCTGCATACTGTCGTGGAATTGCTGAACTATAAATATAAATTTTTTTGGACATCCATACTTAGCCATTAGCTTCCATAATTCCTGTTCTGCTGAGAGTATCAAAAGCCTTTGTCAAGTTGATGTAAATGGAAAATAGGTCAGCATTTTACTCATGACATTTCTATTGTAGCTGCCTTGCAGTAAACACCTTGTCAATAGTCCTGCGTTTTTTCCAGAATCCACACTAGCTTTCTGATCAAGGTGCATAGTAAAGTGGTTCAGTAGGATTCTGGCGAGTATCTTTCCTGTGATTGAGAGCAAGGAAATACTCCAATGGTTATCGCAGGCCTGTTAGTTTCCTTTGCGTTTGTACAGGTGGATTATGGAAGCATCTTTAAATTCCTGCGGGATTGTCTCTTGCTGCCATATCAGTAAAAACAAAGCCTTTCAATCAGGGCTGTACCCCCTTCCTTGTAGACTTCTGCTGGGATGGCATCAAAGCCGGGTGCTTTGCCACTGAAGAGCAGATGAATCGCTTTCTGTGTCTCAAGCAAGGTTGGAGGGTCATCCAGTGCTTCGTTGATGGGTAATAGAGTGAGACAGTTGATGGTTTCATCATTGATGGATGAAGGGCGATTCAAGCCATTGTCAGAATGTTCTGCCCATCGTTCAGGAATCATCTTTTTGTCAGTAATTAGAGTGTTACCATCTGCGCTGAGAAGGGGTGATGATCCAGAGGATGTAGGTCTATACACTTCTTTCAAGGCATTGTAGAAGTTTTTCATGTCATGCTTGTCTGCGTAGCACTGTATCTCATCAGCTTGGTTGTTAAGCCAAGTGTCTCACATCTTACGGAGGTTTTGCTGAACAATTCTGCATCTGTTGATGAAAGTGTGTGTACTGGTGGTGAAATTGGGGTTGTTGAGGTAGGTTTGATGGAGGCATTTTTTTTCTCATCCAGCAACTGCTTGATCTCAATGCAATTCTCATGAAACCAGTCTTGGTGCTTTCTATTTGAGGGTCCTAGGATTTTAGAAGCTGTGCTGTAGACCAGCTCTCTGAATGCTGCCCATTTGGTCTCCACATTCGGATTTGCATGAGGGGTGGATTTCAGTCATTCTTCCAGGGCATCTAAAAGCGACTTTTTGGTACTAGAGTGTTTCAGCTTGGTGATGTTAAGTCATTTAGGAGCCTTCTTTCCCTGTGGGCATCTTATGGGCTGAATGTGGATGTTGAGCTTGGTGATGATGACGCAGTGGTCTGTCCTGCAGTCAGTGCCACACAAGGACATTGTCACACTCACATCCTGCCTGTCCCTCTTCCTGACAATGACAGAGTCAATGAGATGCCAGTGCTAGAGTGATGGTGCATCCATGGCGTTCAGTTATGGGAAGGGAGGCCGAAGACTATTGGTGATCAGCAGTTAATGCTCTGCACATGTCTGGAGCAGGAGGAGGCCATTTCTTTTACCAACTGTGTTCTGGATCCCATCCCAGGCAACATGGTCACAGCCATCTCTTGCATCAGAAAAAATGGAGTGAAGATCCTCTTAGAACTTGGCCTTCACTTCATCCGGGTAGGTCATGGTTGGAGCGTAGCAATTGATGATAATAAGGTGTTTTCTTCCAGACAAGAGAGAGAGTTTCATTGTAATAAGTCTATAGTTTTACTCCCTTAGGAGGTCAAGCCAGATTGCCAGTTGGTGTTGTCTTCACTGCAAAGCCGACACCAGTCTCATAGCGCTCTTCACTTCCTCGGCCACTCTAATAGAAAGTGTATCCTGAGCCCCATTCACATAGCTCATCTTCTCCTGCATGCAAGGTCTTGCTCAAGGCAGCAATGTCCACATTGTATCAGGTTCCTTTCCTATTAGTGTGGTTTGCCTCTGGGGTCTTTCCATGTCATCTCCATCCAGTAGGGTAAGCACATTCCATGCACCAAGTGTGAGAGGAAGCTGGCTAGGGGGTTTTGAGCAGGCAATGTTTATGGCACCTTTTCTAGCCCCTTCCTCATGCCAAGGAGGTGAGCAGTGCATTACTGAAGAGGGCTGCTCAGTCGCTCAAAGGGCTGCCGGACTTACTGCTGCTCCATGTTCGTGGTGAACAACCTTCATGGCTTGAGCCACCTGTGTGCAGGTTTGCAGCTATGGTTGCCAGTGTACCCACACCTGCCCCTTTGTTGCTAGCCACAGGACTTTGGTGGTTGATGTAGTGAAATGGGTAAATGACAAGAGTGACTTGTGCTGTGACATTGTTTTAAGTGAGGAAGAGTTGCGCAGTTTGTTGACCTCACTTTCTTGCCCAAAACCATCTGCGTCCAGCAGCATGACATAGTTGAGACGGCTGGAGACGGAGTTGAGTGCAGTGGATGACTAGGACATCCTACATGTCTCGTCATGCTCTTAACGCTCCATGACACTTTGCTGGGAGTTGCCTCTCTGCCTGTTGACCAGTTGGTGGTTCCTCCGCACAGGCTGCCGAATCCAGTCTTCATATGCTAGGTAGACAATGCCTAACACACCGAGGGTTTGAATCCCATTGGCTACCCTCAACCTGGTTTAGCTGGACAGTCGAGGCCGTTTTCAGGGTATGGCCACTGCGCATGCCACAGCTTCTTGGAGCCACAGGTGCGAGTTGAGTGCCAAGTGGGGAACAAAAGTGGGTGAGCTATCCCCAAAGAAGTACGACTGCTTCCCCAAACAGAGGTGCTACCCTCCCTGGACACCCCATGTACACCAAAATCTAAGGAGTGAAAATATCACAATATCCAATGATGGTTTAAAAATGAATTTCATTGGTTTCAATTGGTTGAAAAAGACATATCTATGCATTCTGCATTTCCTGCAAAGCTAATTTTAAAGTCTGTTATGGTGACAGAATGACATCATATGTCCAGAATCACAGTCTCTTAAAAGCATATTAATTGCAACAACAATATGTCATCACTGAAATTCATGTGAGAGTGACATTCTGCTGAATATGACCAGCAATCATGATTTTTAGGCAAAATATACATGCTGACATTACTATGATGACCGTATTGCAAAAACAGATATAAACATCACTAACCTCGATTTAATTCTTTGTAACCAAACAAAAGTATGTGTCATTAACTGCCATTATAATCAATAATCCCTGGGATGAATGGTGTCTTGGTCTCAGTTTATCATTATAGTATGTGATAATTGTTTGCTGGAATTGATTGTCATTATTAAAAAGTGTTGATAGTAATGATATTGATAACAACAAAGGTGTCTGGAAATTAGACGTAGAGTCACAATGGGTGTGATGGTGTAATGTGTGAGTTTGTTCTGTATGTGAATCTTCTTACTGACTTTAAAAGAGTATTAGAATTAAACCATGAGAATATCAGTATTAAAAGGTTCTGGCCGACAGCAACCTGAATCTACCCATAGGATGGAAATGTTTTGAACTTATGGGTGAAATCAGTAGAGTTGTACTGACATTGGCACATTCCAATGCAGACATATGAAAGGATATTTTCCATTCTGAGGAAAATTGAGGCTGACTCTTGGAGAAAACCTGGATCCATTAGCAGTACATCATTTCCTTATTGTTAAGTTCAACAATGATGAAGACTTCTGCTTATAATCTAAAAAAAAAAAGCTAAAATGCTTGTGGTGGATATAAGAGGAGTATGAACAGCAACAAGTTACTGTTAAAGGACTGACTTGAAGAGATTAGTTGGATATTTTAATATAATAAATGGAAATTTGTTCAATATTTGTCTATTTGCTCTATATGTTGGGACACCATAAATTTATTTTAAAAGTAATTACTTGTCACTGTATGTCCTGGGACACAATTTTTTTTGAGTCATAAGTTGTGGGACACCTTTTGAGTCATTCAAAAATTATATGTAGGAATATTCACTTCAACTGAAATTTTATTTTAAAAAATATAAAATTGTGTGTTTGAGATAAAACTCTTTGATCCACTGCAGCAGCATCTCAACACAACTCTTCTGCACACATATGATCCATTTGTTCAGTGCATGAATATTTTTTAAGCTTTCTCATAACATTAAAAATTGTTAGAGGCAACAAATAACCTGAAGCGGAAACTGCAAGGGCTAAAGTCACATTTTTTCACATCAGCACCAGTCTTGCTAATTCTCACACTTTTGACCCCTATCTTATAGTCAGTTAGTCCAGAAATGCAATCAAAGTAGACTAGAATTTCCATGTTAATGATCATATTGTCCATGAAATCATCAGCTCCTCTTCTGGCCTTCACAGATTCATCACAGATTTTATTTCTCTAAACCTTCTGGGCGATGCTGGGTCATCGATGTCCGTACATAAAGCACTATATTGTCTCGCTTTAAAAATTATTGCATTGTTTCAATTTATTTTCAAAATTCTCATGAATATTGGTGAAATGGAACCAAAGTTAGCTTCCATATCTCAGCTGTCTTAACTTAAAAGAATCCACAGTTGGCTTCCGTTCTCAGCTAGCTTTGCGATAAAATAACCTTTGTATTGATATCCTATAATAAAAGAATCTTCAGAGTATCCAAAGTCTGTGTCCGAGGTTGGCTTGCTTCGTAACAAAAATAACCTTTGTCTTTGATGTCCTTTTGGTAAGTTAAAAAAAGTAGTTTCCTGGTCACAGCCAATTGTGTTTTTTCACCACCTGGGCTCCTATGTGCTTGGCATCTGCAGGGCCGACAAGAGTGAAGGGCAACTGGGGATATACTCGGGGGCATAGGCCAAACAACACTTTAATTTTATACAAGAAAATTTTTATTTGAACAAGAACTATGGTTGTTTCTTACCCCAGGTTTCATGATTGCTCTCTGTGGCCCTGGGCATCTGTAGTAATAATTAATACAAAGGAGTATCGATGTCTGCAGGTAAATAGTAATGATACTTTTGTAACCCATGCTGGCAAAAAGATTGTCACTTGCATTCAAGTGAATGTGTTTTCAAATAATGATTTATATTTGTAAGATAATGTCAGGAGAATGATGAATGCAGGTTGATATTTCATACTTGGCTTTTGAACAAATATAATATTTGTTGTTGCTGCTGTTGTTGTCATTATCAACAAATTTAATTTAGTGCACTATTCATCAAAATCATGAAAATAATGTATGTTCTCTCCCAAATTTGTTTCAGACAAGATTACTCAATCTTGCTCACTTTAATCTATCCCATAAAATAAAAACTGATGCTTTAAAAATATTACTTTATCATTGTATTATGCATGATGACAAAATCAGAAATTCCAGCACCCCACCCCAATTAAATGGTTAATCCTAAATGCATCTGCTATTTTTTACATATAGCAGGGAATGCTTATTTCAGTGATCATTGAAAGCAAATGACTTGTATACATGACTTATATATAAATAAATTAGAATGGCCATTGTGACATGGTTATTACTGTATAAAGGTGACCATTTTAAAATGTTTTACTTTAATTAGATCAAAGCACCTTAGAGATATGGATCTGGAAATTGAGTCTGGATGGTAGGTGTTGAAATACTGTATATACTGGTATGATGATGAGTCTGGATGGTAGGTGTTGGAATACTGTATATGCTGGAATGATGATGAGTCTGGATGGTAAGTGTTGGAATACTGTATATACTGGATTGATGGTGAGTCTGGATGGTAGGTGTTGGAATACTGTATATACTGGTTTGATGATGAGTCTGGATGGTAGGTGTTGGAATACTGTATATACCAGTATGTTGATGTGTTTGGATGGTAACTGTTGGAATACTGTATATACTGGTATGATAATGAGTCTGGATGGTAGGTGTTGGAATACTGTATATACCAGTATGATGATGTGTTTGGATGGTAGGTGTTGGAATACTGTATATACTGGTATGATGATGAGTCTGGATGGTAAGTGTTGGAATACTGTATATACCAGTATGATGATGTGTTTGGATGGTAAGTGTTGGAATACTGTATATACTGGTATGATAATGAGTCTGGATGGTAGGTGTTGGAATACTGTATATACCGGTATGATGATGAGTCTGGATGGTAGGTGTTGGAATACTGTATATACTGGTATGATGATGAGTCTGGATGGTAGTTTTTGGAATACTGTATATACCGGTATGATGATGAGTCTGGATGGTAGGTGTTGGAATACTGTATATGCTGGAATGATGATGAGTCTGGATGGTAAGTGTTGGAATACTGTATATACTGGTATGATGATGAGTCTGGATGGTAGGTGTTGGAATACTGTATATACTGGTATGATGATGAGTCTGGATGGTAGGTGTTGGAATACTGTATATGCTGGAATGATGATGAGTCTGGATGGTAAGTGTTGGAATACTGTATATACTGGTATGATCATGAGTCTGGATGGTAAGTGTTGGAATACTGTATATACTGGAATGATGATGAGTCTGGATGGTAAGTGAATACTGTATATACTGGAATGATGATGAGTCTGGATGGTAGGTGTTGGAATACTGTATATACTGGTATGATGATGAGTCTGGATCGTAGGTGTTGGAATACTGTATATACTGGTGTGATGATGAGTCTGGATGGTAAGTGTTGGAATACTGTATATACCGGTATGATGATGAGTCTGGATGGTAGGTGTTGGGTATACTGTATATACTGGAATGATGATGAGTCTGGATGGTAGGTGTTGGAATACTGTATATACTGGAATGATGATGAGTCTGGATGGTAGGTGTTGGAATACTGTATATACTGGTATGATGATGAGTCTGGATGGTAGGTGTTGGAATACTGTATATACTGGTATGATGATGAGTCTGGATGGTAGGTGTTGGAATACTGTATATACTGGTATGATGATGAGTCTGGATGGTAAGTGTTGGAATACTGTATATACCGGTATGATGATGTGTTTGGATGGTAAGTGTTGGAATACTGTATATACTGGTATGATAATGAGTCTGGATGGTAGGTGTTGGAATACTGTATATACTGGAATGATGATGAGACTGGATGGTAGGTGTTGGAATACTGTATATACTGGAATGATGATGAGTCTGGATGGTAGGTGTTGGAATACTGTATATACTGGAATGATGATGAGTCTGGATGGTAGGTGTTGGAATACTGTATATACTGGTATGATGATGAGTCTGGATGGTAAGTGTTGGAATGCTGTATATGCTGGAATGATGATGAGTCTGGATGGTAGGTGTTGGAATACTGTATATACTGGTATGATGATGAGTCTGGATGGTAAGTGTTGGAATACTGTATATACTGGTATGATGATGAGTCTGGATGGTAAGTGTTGGAATACTGTATATACTGGAATGATGATGAGTCTGGATGGTAGGTGTTGGAATACTGTATATACTGGTATGATGATGAGTCTGGATGGTAAGTGTTGGAATACTGTATATACTGGTATGATGATGAGTCTGGATGGTAAGTGTTGGAATACTGTATATACTGGAATGATGATGAGTCTGGATGGTAGGTGTTGGAATACTGTATATACTGGTATGATGATGAGTCTGGATGGTAGGTGTTTTAATACTGTATATTTTGGCATGTTATGAACTGAGACAACATAGACCCAGATTTGACAACACATATACTGTCAACAAATGAGGATCTTCTGTGTTTTAATATAGGATTTTCAAGTGAGCAGTGCAAACCAGGATGTGTAGACACAATGACAATCCAAAGAGCTGCTATGCATTGTACATAGGAATGCTGTAATGTACTTTTGGAATAAGTCTGATGTCATCTGGGTTTGGCAGTTTACAATTTAATTTTCTCTGGTGTTACTTAAAAAATAGATTGAATTCACAGGCTTAATGAAAGCAAGAGGAATTAGACCAGAGACCACAAAAGTGCAATGAAAATTCAGTGATAACTTTACACTGTGAAAGCCTAATTCCCTAATGTTTTTTATTTAATTCCAGCCACCAGACTGGATGGACTGCCCTGATTATCAACCTGATAAAGAAACTATCCCAGAGTGGTGAAGGGATCAGTGACAATGCAGATTCTGGCAGTGCTGATTACTCCATTAGCAGACGGTTTGATGAGGCTCATTTTAATCATCATTTTAGTCCACATCTAAGTCCACACCTTAGTCCTCACCTCAGTCCAACCCTAGGATCATCAGGCAATCCTCTTGTGTTTGAAAAATTTAAGCAAGAACTGTGAACATGGACTTGACAGTTTTATAATATATAGCAGTGTTGTATTTGTCACTTCTGTGCATTTCTCAAGCCAGTGGTATGCTCATTTTAAGCTCACGTCAGGAAAGTTGAAGCAAGCAATTATACCATCATAGGCAGAAGCATCTGCATGATAAAAGTATATACATACGTTTACCTTCATTTTAGTCTTCCAAGGTTGTAGGCAACAGTTTTTAGCAGGTTTCATAGCACCTGTGTACAGGGGAGGAGGGCTAAAATGGTACAATCTTGTACATTAGTTGCACATTCTTGGTTTAAGTTTTGTGTTTAGCTCAGGGTTTTTGCACACTCTAGAAATCCTCTTATTAGCAAGAAACTGAAACTTGGTGATGGGATACACCTAAGTTCTACACCTTTATCATGCATTTTTGGTCACTTCATAGAATTTTGATTAAATATTGTAGTTTATGTTTCTTTCACTATGTTTAAATTTTACTGGCTTTGATTAATTTTCTGCATTCAGCTTTGTGACCAACTATTTTTGTTGCCATCTGTATATTTACTGTTATACTTAGATTTATGACGAGGGGTACATCTTTGAGAGTACTATACCCTTATTACAAATATAGGTCACTATGACAATTAGTTCATATTTCACTGACTCTGATAAGATTGTGTTTTAGCCAATTCTTAAGCTCTGCTCATGTATGATCATCAAATTAGAAAATTATATGCATCTCTGTCAGTACCATACCACAAAAGTCACTGATGTCCATTTCACTATTTTTCTGGTTGGAGTTTTGCATTTTCTCTCAGCCAGATAGGATTTAGATATACACTGTACCTAGATTCATGAAATTTGGTGAGGAGATTATGTTCATGAGTACCGCACCTTATAACAGAAGCTGGGCATGGCAAGCTATATTACATACTTTACTGACTTTTTGTAAAATTTTGCATTTTATGTTATTTTCTCAAGCTTTGTCATGCTAGCATCATTGGGCATGATAAATATATGCATTTCTGTTAGTTCCTTGCCATTACGAAAGGAAAATGCTTTTGTGAACTGTATTGCACATATTACAAACTTTGGTCAAGTTTTTGCATGTAGGTTTTGATAGATTTTAGCACCATATATACCTTGTGTTATACCTAGGTTCATGAGGGAATTCATTTTGATGAGTACTATGCTCTTATCACAATTTTAGGTCACTGTGATGAATATTTCTTACTTCACAGGTGTTAATTACATGTTGAGTAAAGTTTACTTTTCTTGCTCTGTTCCTGCTAGAATCATCAAAATTTTTTAGTAACATGCACTTACTATAAAAGACTGGCCTCCATTTCACATTTTTTTGGCATAGGTTTCATTTTGGGGGTTTAGCTCAAAACCAAATAGTTCTTTCTAGCACCATGTATACATATTGTTATTTTGAATTTCATGAAATGTGGCAAGGGGATGTATTGTGATGAGTACTACACTGTTTACACTGGAGTTAGACCTGCCAAATCTTACGATTTTGGCATAAGTCTTGCAAAAATTACCCTTAAAATATGGACTTCAGCATAAAAGCAAAAACTATGGAAAAATGACCATTGAAAACTCCAGAAAATTTGTTCATCATTGTTTGATTTGGATCAGGGTTTTATATTAGAATTAGTGAAATTTGTCAGGCAACTAGACTAACTTTATGCAGCACCTTAGACGCTTTAAATTGCCCTTATTTGTTCATGCAATGAGCCTGCATGATCCAACTGATGATTATAGAATGTTTTGTTTTTTTTTAAAATGGCATCCAATCAAGCGAAGCAGGACACACAGTACTGAAAAATGGGAACCAGCCTAGAAATGGGTTACCAATAAATAGAGTAAATATGGGTTTGGCTGACCAGGATTGGTTAATAATGTAAGTTATGTTTTAGGAAAAAGTATCTTTTGAGACCTTATCCTAGTTGAAAGTAAATAAAAATAGAGACATTATTTTGTTGATGGAATTTCAGACCTTAAATAGTTTTGAGTTTGGAATACTCATTACTAAAATTAGCACCCGACTCTTTGGTGTGGAATTGAAAGCACATGTTTCAAATGTATGCAGGTCCAGAAACTCGTATCCTTTCCTCTGCGCAGAAGCTAAATTCAGGTTTCATCTAATCGGATAAATATGCTGTTGTTGTTGTGGGGCTTAATGCCATTTTTCAGTACACAATAGCCTCTACATGGCAGCCAGTATAATTGGTGGAGCATGAAATTCATGGAAAGAACAACCAACCAACGAAAAGCTACTGGCAAGCTTTCTCACATATCCACATTCGCTGAAATAGACTCGAACCCATGCAGACATAGGTGAGATGGCAGTGATCTGTAATGGAGAGTGCTTTAGACCACTTGGCCACTCAGGGCCCTGTCTGATAAATATAGGTTACGTCATAAGCACTCATAAATTTAAAGTTATTGAATTTTTCATATCATGGTGTTTGCATAGGTTTACTATGGGAACAGAATTAGTACTGTGATGGCTCAAGCCATAAAGTGATTCCATATATGCAGGTGCAATTAACTTTACTATAAATGCAATCGTATGGTTCTACTTGTGGATTTTGAGCAAAATTAATACCTTTTGTAAACCAAAGAGTGAGTTTCAGTGGGATATTAAACACATATTCAGAATACCAACTGTTGCCAAAGAGGGGGGAGGTGATCAGAGTGCAGATTTGACTATGTTGGATAGAATGTTTTGCACTTTGGTTCATATATAAGCAATAGATATATAAAATTTATACTAGTTACCATTTATAGAGTAATTACAGTAAGCAATATGATATTTCTTAGTTGTTTTTAAACATAATGAATCAGATATGATCACTTAGGTCTCTTCCACCATGTTTAATGGGGATGACCTCTCATGTCTTTGTATCACACTAATTTGTTTCAGTGAATGTTTTGAGACATTGTATTTTGCATTTTAATTGACTTATGTCTACCTTACTTTAGCATTAAATTATATGTCCTGGGTGGGATTTAAGGTAATTTCTGACATTTAAATAGCTTTTTTGTAATAATACATGTACATATAAATGGTGACCTTGACCTTTTACTCATTAGTTCCATAATATGACAAGACTGGTAATATATATCAGTATTAAATTGAAGAGAGATTAATGGTGATATTGAAAAAATGACTCTTATTACATAGCTTTTTTTTTAGTATTTTGTCATATTTTCTTTAATAAAGCTTCAATGCACCATTGCTCTTTAGGTGAAAATGAACTTGCAGTATAATTTAATATTCACTAATGATATCTGACTGTGGAGTTATGGGTGTTGTCATTCATGGTAATTGAAGTAATTGCTATTGGAGTAGTAGTTGCTATCAGAGGAGTAAAATACCACCTGATCAAGGTTTATTTTATTTGTCTTTCTGATTACTCCTAACAGACTGCTACAGTCCAGATCAGCCTGCACATTATGATATGGCAGATATGGGTCTGGTTGGTTATGACTTGTAAACAAATATTTGGCATACTTTATTTTAATAGATTATTATGTACATGAACAGGTTGTCTAATTTTGTTCTAAGTATCCACCATGACAGTAACGAACGTGTCATCTCTGACAGACAGTAGAACTAACATTTAGCACCAGGACAGAACTGAATAGAATTCCTTTGGTTGAGATGAAGCAAAGGAATATTCTAAAGTGTGAAAGGTAATTTTCATAGGAGTCAAATGTCTGCCTAAAGCATCTGTTGCCCACCTTTTTGTATCAGTGATCAGTTTTAACATTTATGCCTGTCAGTCATTTTATTGACTGTGCCAGCCAATTTTAAAGACTCATTTAATTACCATATTTACTGACTTGGGTACCTAACTGCCAATAGTATAGAGCCATAGGTTTTACCCTAGCAGCTAGGTGTGCTTGTACACTAGCAAATATAGCACATTTTTCAAGATAACTGACTGGCTAAATGAGAATAATAAGGAGGTGTGGCAGAAGGAAGAGGCAGAGAAATTAAGATTTCAGATGAGTTGTCAAGTATATATTTCATGGTCATATTTTATTGATAATATGTGTACATAAGCCAAGTTTTGTATGTACAGTATGACAGCTATTACATGACAAAGTCATTTTTAGTCTAGTGTATTGTTGTATATGGTTCATGTAAATGTGTCTTTTAGTCCTATTAATAAGATTTAGGGTAGTTATAGGTAAAGTTCTTTTTATTTTGCATGTTCAGATTTTTTTTGTTCAATTTATGGTGTCCAGTTGTGTTTTTATGTATGACTCTTATATGTTCAACATATGGCTTGTAAAAGAAAGCAAAAATATGCTACTACATCTTTTGTCTTACTAACATAATTGTGACATAGCCTTTCATGATGAGAAACATTAATGTTATAATGTTGATATCTGTGATACTTTTTGATATACCATACCATAAGGCAGGGAATATTACATTGTGATGTTGTCCATCCATCAGTTTGTTACTGATTTTGTTTCTGTGTGAGTGTACCCAATCTAGAGGTTACAAACTTTGTGGATGATTTGATAAAACCTTACTGATTTTGGAGTCAAATACCTGAACATGTCAGGTCATTGACTGAAAGAACAAAATTATTTTTCATACAGTAACTGTAGTTCTTCACCATTTACAGTTACCAACCCTATGGATGGCTTGTACTTGGAGTAAGAAAGAAGCCTGTTGAGGTTAATAGATCAAAGATCAAGGTCACTGGATTGAACGAAAACAAATGATTTTCACACAGATATATTATTTCTATACCATTTTAAGTGGACCAACATTTGTGAACATCTCACACTTTGGGTAAGGATAACCTTTAAGTATTTGGTGTCAAATGCTCAAAGGTCAAAATTACTTTTGACTAAAAAGAAAGAAAAATGATTTCATCTGTAGCTACCAGACTTTTGGAGTCAAAAGGTCATTGGCTAAGTTCACTGAAATAAGAAAAATATTTAATGCATAATAACATTAGTTCTACCTCACAGACCAAACATTATGGTGGGGTGAAGTCATTGAGACTGACAAAATATCATTGATTTCCAGACAAAATAATGTCACCTAACTACATGGTGTACTAACAAACATGGGGCAGTGATGGTATAATGTGGAGTTCATGTACACTATGACAGATACATTCTCCACATATAGATATTTTTTTAAACTATGTCAGTGGACTTTTTTATTTGTTATAGATTACACTCAGCTGTGTTTACATTTGAAGATGTTTGAAAATTATAACTTCATAAAACATGTGTACATTTTTGAGCATCTTACAGTAAAAAAAACTTTTTCTTTACATATGAAAATTCTTGCTTTTGATGCCATATATACTTGTTGTTTGTTAGTAGTGTCCAGCTGCAAATAATGTGGACCCTGATTTTATTTCTATGTTGTTTTTTTCTACTGATTATGCCTTGCAAACTGCAGAGACCCAGTTCTTTTGCGCTGGTAGATCTGATTTGTGCAGTTTGCAGTTGGACTCAGCTTGTATATGAAAACTTTTTATCCTATGAGTAACCTTAGACGTTTGAAGCTTTTCACTGTGTGACTGTTAAATAACTGTGAAATTCTGTTTAGTTTTAATGGCAAAGTGTACACTCAGGTATTACATGTCAAATTCATTGTGCTTGATACTTGACTGATGGCCTTATTATCCTGGTGTGTCATCCAACATCAGTCAAGCATTATCATGTATTATCATGTATACAGTGCTGTAGCAATAAAAAAATGACATGTTTTTGAATGATTTCACCTGTCATTGATGACTATATTTTTAATGCATTAAATAATGTTATCTTTTACACCAGTGTTAGAATTCCACTGGTTGTTGATTGGAATTTAAGTGCTTGATATTATATATCCCAAGTAAAATTCTGTCTCTTCAAAAATTATCTGTACATGTATGATCATAACCATTAAAGATTAAAATCTGTTGCAGTGCAGATTCAGATACTAAATCTATTTAGCTAGAGCTAGGATGAAATCAGATTCTAGTGCTACACCTACTTAGCTAGAGATAGGATGAAAGCAGATTCCAGTGCTACACATACTTAGCTAGAGCTAGGATGAAATTAACTTTACAGATTCCAGTGCTACACTTAGCTAGAGCTAGGATGAAATCTACTTTTTAGATTTCAGTGCTACACTTACTTAGCTAGAGCTAGGATGAAATCAACTTTACAGATTCCAGTGCTACACTTACTTAGCTAGAGCTAGGATGAAATCAACTTTACAGATTCCAGTGCTACACTTACTTAGCTAGAGCTAGGATGAAATCAACTTTACAGATTCCAGTGCTACACCTACTTAGCTAGAGCTAGAATGAAATCAACT
The DNA here is from genome assembly GCA_016746295.1 of Potamilus streckersoni. Classification (NCBI taxonomy): domain Eukaryota; kingdom Metazoa; phylum Mollusca; class Bivalvia; order Unionida; family Unionidae; genus Potamilus; species Potamilus streckersoni. The sequence continues at coordinate 150,177 of JAEAOA010000029.1, forward strand.
TTACAGATTCCAGTGCTACACTTACTTAGAGCTAGGACGAAATCAATTTTACAGATTCTGGTGTTACACCTACTTAGCTAGAGCTAGAATGAAATCAACTTTACAGATTCCAGTGCTACACCTACTTAGCTAGAGCTAGGATGAAATCAACTTTACAGATTCCAGTGCTACACCTACTTAGCTAGAGCTAGAATGAAATCAACTTTACAGATTCCAGTGCTACACTTACTTAGAGCTAGGACGAAATCAATTTTACAGATTCTGGTGTTACACCTACTTAGCTAGAGCTAGAATGAAATCAGCTTTACAGATTCCAGTGCTACACCTACTTAGCTAGAGCTAGGATGAAATCAACTTTACAGATTCCAGTGCTACACCTACTTTGCAAGAGCTAGAATGAAATCAACTTTACAGATTCCAGTGCTTCACTTACTTAGCTAGAGCTAGGATGAAATCAACTTTACAGAATCCAGTGCTACACCTACTTTGCTAGAGCTAGAATGAAATCAACTTTACAGATTCCAGTGCTTCACTTACTTAGCTAGAGCTAGGATGAAATCAACTTTACAGATTCCATTGCTACACCTACTTTGCTAGAGCTAGAATGAAATCAACTTTACAGATTCCAGTGCTTCACTTACTTAGCTAGAGCTAGGATGAAATCAACTTTACAGATTCCATTGCTACACCTACTTTGCTAGAGCTAGAATGAAATCAACTTTACAGAATCCAGTGCTACACTTAGCTAGAGCTAGGATGAAATCAACTTTACAGATTCCAGTGCTACACCTACTTAGCTAGAGATAGGATGAAATCAACTTTACAGATTCCAGTGCTACACCTACTTAGCTAGAATTAGGATGAAATCAATTTTACAGATTCCAGTGCTACATTTTGCTAGAGCTAGAATGAAATCAACTTTACAGATTCCAGTGCTACACTTTGCTAGAGCTAGAATGAAGTCAACTTTACATATTCCAGTGGTACACTTAGCTAGAGCTAGGATGAAATCAACTTTACAGATTCCAGTGCTACACTTTGCTAGAGCTAGAATGAAATCAACTTTACAGATTCCAGTGCTACACCTACTTTGTTAGAGCTAGAATGAAATTAACTTTATAGATTCCAGTGCTACACCTACTTTGCTAGAACTAGAATGAAATCAACTTTACAGAATCCAGTGATACACCTACTTTGCTAGAGCTAGAATGAAATCAGCTTGACAGATTCCAGTGCTACACTTACTTAGCTAGAGCTAGGATGAAATCAACTTTACAGATTCCAGTGCTACACTTTGCTAGAGCTAGAATGAAATCAACTTTACAGATTCCAGTGCTACACCTACTTTGCTAGAACTAGAATGAAATCAGCTTGACAGATTCCAGTGCTACACTTACTTAGCTAGAATTAGGATGAAATCAATTTTACAGATTCCAGTGCTACACTTTGCTAGAGCTAGAATGAAATCAGCTTTACAGATTCCAGTGCTACACCTACTTAGCTAGAGCTAGAATGAAATCAACTTTACAGATTCCATTGCTACACTTAGCTAGAGCTAGGATGAAATCAACTTTACAGATTCCAGTACTACACCTACTTAGCTAGAATTAGAATGAAATCAACTGTATACATTTTAGTGCTACACTTACTTAGCCATAGCTAGGATGAAATTAACTTGTTCATTATGTGACTCAGTTCATAGACATCGAAGACCTCAAAGAAAAAAAAATCAGTCTTATCTTCATTAAGGTTCCTTACTGTGGATTTCCTACTCCAGTGACTTTTAGATTTTAATAATGTTGTCACATGGACATGATGTCACAAAGCCCTGTTTAGTACCACTGTAAAATATGTGATTTACTATAGGGTCACATCGTATTTCTCTCATATGCCATTTACCTCATGTAATCTTGCCCTCACAAGATAGTCTACATACAGCTAGTCTTGAGAGAGCTGTTTTTGTGCCCCACTTTTTCTCAAAAATGGGGGTTATAGTATCCATCTGTCTGACAGCTATCATGGACAAGCATTAAATTAATGACCCTTTTTTAAGATAATAGAAAAGTAATATGGCTTTTGGTATGTGCAGTAATATGGTTTTTGGTATGTGCAGTAATATGGTTTTTGGTATCTGCAGTAATATGGTTTTTGGTCCATGTACACCAAAAGTATGTAGAACCTATCTATATTTTGTAATAGGAGTTGACTTTTGTATTGGATGTTGTTGATGTGAATATAGCCAATTATTTTCAACAACCATATTGTCAATTTGAACAAAACTTCATACTGAATTAAATTGCATAAATATAATAAATGTGCTATGTCTATGTATTGGATACAAATATAATACTGTTTAACAGTGCTATTGTCATGTTGTGACTGATAAACAACCAATTAAAAGGTCATGGTATGGTCTGTCATTTAGTAACATTTAGGAATCAATTTGAATTCTTTCACACACACACACACACACACACACACACATATATATATATATATATATATATATATATAGAGAGAGAGAGAGAGAGAGAGAGAGAGAGAGAGAGAGAGAGAGAGACTGATCGGCATTATGGCCTGGTGATGTTTCTTCTAATTATGGCACATCTTTAATGATCTCATTGCAGAGGTAGTGCTTGCAAATTAAGAGCAGTACACTGATCTAGAAGTTAATCACGTGTGTATTGTAGCAGGCAAGAACTTAGGCACAAAACTGCATGTCTGTGAATGTGATATTAGGTCAAAGGTCACATTAAAAATATAACAATTAAAAACCTCAAATAATGTACTTTGCCTCAAATTTTCACTTTAAAATACTCAGTTTTGATAATTTTGACTTTAATTAAAAGTACAAAACAATGGTAAATACTGATCCTTTCCTATATAAGTGTAGAATAGAACTAATAAAGAAAAATTTCAGCTCACAAAATGATTGCTGGAAGTCCATATTTATATCAGTTAAGAGTAGCCCTCCATGTGACTGAGTGGTCTTTGGAACTTACCTTTACTCATCACAGTCATCATACCTTTGTCAATGTGGGTTCAAGTCCTAGGCTTAGCTATTGTGGGTATGTGAGAATGCTCGCTTGTAGCTTCTTGTTTGGTAGTTTTCTTAGATTGTATCTCCACTAGTTATACTGGCCATTACTTGTGGCCTATCTTGTGCTGAAAAATGGCATTAATATACTGGCCATTACATGTGGCCTATCTTTTGCTGAAAAATGGCATTAATATACTGGCCATTACATGTGGCCTATCTTGTGCTGAAAAATGGCATTAATATTCTGGCCATTACATGTGGCCTATCTTGTGCTGAAAAATGACATTACATCTACAACAGCATCATCAACGAAGATGATGATGGAACGAAAAATAACTTCAAAGAAAAATAAACATATATATTAATCCAAACACCAAATTGAACACAGTCACAATATAATGAAAATGGAAAAAGTCCCAAGTAGGAATGCACTAAATGTATCCAAAAGGTGTATGAGACAAAGGTACTTCCAGATCAATATTTAAGGTATCATTTAAAGCCCCTTCCTATTTGTGAAGTAAAATTCACCCATTAAAATGTATAAACCAGCTACACTTTTCTTCACCCACTTAAACTGAGTACATTTCAATATTACCTGTGTTTGTCATAAACTCATGATGCAAACATTTTACACACCTAAAAACTGTCCTGCAAAAAGACATTGCTGCATCCTTACTGATGATCCTCATCTTCTGGATCAGTCTGCTTACTTTTGGTACCCAGTCCAAGAAGTGCTTTCACTCTATATAATCTTAAACCTTTCCTAAACTGCCAATCTTGATCATTATCTGCAAGAAAATTCAAGTTATAAATGCTATTGTCTCACAATTTTCACATTAGTCCACATACATGATAGATATGATTTTCTCAGTTTCCATTCCTCCATTCTTGTGAGCTTCACAACCAAATCTTGTTAACTGAAAATTTCAATTATTTCAACCACAGCAAGCAAACTAGGAAGATTCACAGAATTACTTTTCCATGCATTAGATATGTTATTCAGCCATTTAGTGTTGTTAGGTTTTGCTTATTTTGGAGCAAGTCATATATTCATATACTGACACTCTAACTCACAACTCTTTCTTTAACAGAAGACAAACATCCTCAAATATTAAATCAGTTTCTGTAAAATCAGACACTGACCCAGTCAAACCTCAACATCTGCCATTTGAAAATCTTTTAAAATATTTTATTGCCAAATGACCAATATTTGTTTCCAAAGTAATTTGGTGTTAGACTTTGCATTCTCTTGGAATCCTGTCTAACCATTTTGTCATCTTTCAAAGCAACAAAGGAGGATCAATGAAAATTTTTTGCCACCTTTAATTTTTTGTTGTGTAATGTCTTTCCATGATGACAGCAGAGTGAGAAATGTGTCATGAGCTGGAAAATCTTGGGTCATTTACCCTAATCTCACACCAAATGTCTCCTGATAAGTCCTGACATTAACTTAATAGAGAAATAAGCTGGGACAAGTCTGGAAATATTAGAGCCAGTATTACATATCACATAGAGAACAATTACTTTACTTGTCATCTTGTTTAGTATTATTTGAATCACCGTTGCTTCACAAAGATGACTAAAAGATCAGTTATTAACATAAAATATGTCATTGCATTAACAAGCTTGATAACCATACACAAATCTATATAATTATATGCATTAACAAGCTTGACTACCATACACTCATCTATACAATAATATGCATTAAGTAGCTTGACTGCCATACATTAATCTAAACAATTATATATATCAACAAGCTTGACTACCATACACTAATCTATACAATTATATGTATCAACAAGCTTGGCTACCAATCACTCATCTATACTATCATATGCATCAACTAGCTTGGCTACCAATCACTCATCTATACAATTATATGCATCAACTAGCATGGCTACCAATCACTCATCCATACTATCATATGCATCAGCTAGCTTGGCTACCATACACAAATCTATACAATTATATGCATTAACTAATTCAACAAGCTTGACTGCCATCACTCATAAATACACTTATATGCATTAAATAGCTTGACTACAATCATACACTCATGTATACAATTATGAGCATTAACTAGTTTGACTAACATAAATTAATCTATATAATTATAAGCATTAACTAGCTTGATTATCATACACTCATTTATACAATTATATGCATTATGTTGTTTACAAATGACCCTTTCATTCTACACTCATGGACAAAAGTTGGCTGTGTAAATATGTTGTTTACAAATAACCCTTACATTCTACACTTGTGGACAAAAGTTGGCTGTGTAAATATGTTGTTTACAAATGACCCTTACATTCTACACTCATGGACAAACGTTGGCTGTGTAAATATGTTGTTTACAAATGACCCTTACATTCTACACTCATGGACAAAAGTTGGCTGTGTAAATATGTTGTTTACAAATGACCCTTACATTCTACACTCATGGACAAAAGTTGGCTGTGTAAATATGTTATTTACCAATGACCCTTACATTCTACACTCATGGACAAAAGTTGGCTGTGTAAATATGTTGTTTACAAATGACCCTTACATTCTACACTCATGGACAAAAATTGGCTGTGTAAATATGTTGTTTACAAATGACCCTTACATTCTACACTCATGGACAAAAGTTGGCTGTGTAAATATGTTGTTTACAAATGACCCCTACATTCTACACTCATGGACAAAAGTTGGCTGTGTAAATATGTTTACAAATGACCTTTACATTCTATACTCATGGACAAAAGTTGGCTGTGTAAATATGTTGTTTACAAATGACCTTTACATTCTACAATCATGGACAAAAGTTGGCTGTGTAAATATGTTGTTTACAAATGACCCTTACAGTCTACACTTATGGACAAAAATTATACAAAGTATATAAGTATATATATATATATATATATATATATATATATATATATATATATATATATATATATATATATATATATATATATATATCATTGCTTTTAAGCTTGCTTATTCGAATTATAAGAAATCGGCTTCTACTGGACTTAGTAAAGTTAAGCAACCTTACATCATGAGCCTGGACTTGCATGAAATCGATAAGATAATTTTCAGTCATAAACAATTAAAACATTTTTAACCTCTAATAAACCTTCGCTCAAGCCAAAAATACACTTTACATAGTGGATCACATACTAAGTCATTTCTCACATTGCTCGCTCATGTGATCCGAAATTTCATGGTCTACCTTTAATTTTTCTCAGATTTTAAATGAGCAAGTGATACAAAATACCTATGAAGGAAAAAGATCAATTTCGGTCGATATGTCATCATGTGATTAAACATTATTACTGAGAAGTCTGTTTATATATTGGCTTATTCAGGTTACAAATTAGATTCGAATTCCTATGCTCAATTTTCACGAAAGAATATTCATATTTGTCCCGGCCGGTCTATAGGTATAAATACGCCAAATTTATCACTGATCCATCTCAATTATGCTTTTGTCTTCGGAAACGCTCTGGTAGCCTAGTGGTTAGAGCATTCGCCTCGGATGCAGGAGGTCGTGGGTTCAAAACTCCGGCCGAGTCACACCAAAGACTTTTAAAAAATGGTGCTAGCAGGTGCCTCGCTAGGCGCTCAGAATTAGGACATCACTATATAAACTGTCACACTGCAGACATTGTAGCGATATGACTGGGGAAAAAATGGTTAAAGCTATGTCAAAAAATCTAAATCACACTCATCACATTTACGTCTTTGGACCACATTAATAAAAAAAATAAGAATCGTTCGCTGGCAGGTCGTTTACCATGTTTCGATTTTTAATTTATGGTTCTCCTGTCTTATTTGCCTTAGAAATTGTCTGTATCGTTTTATACACACTTATACAACTGCATACGCGCTTGTGTGCTTACTTACCATCCGGCACATCTATAATAGTCTGACTATACATCCCCGTTTGTTTGTACCCCACTCCCGATTTAAATAATGAATAAGTTTAGTGGGATAACAATGCACAGAAATGAATCATTGATTTATAATTTCTAGCCTAAATATGACCAGAATGGCACTGATACTAGCATCCCATTGCACCTTTCCTGCTTAACGGACTTTCCATACTAACACGGTGCCATATTGGGTACATTATGGGTATCAGACAACATAATGACGTAGTTCATCGTATTCGGTAACTGCCGAATAATTACGTAAATTTCCATAACGTTGAGAATTTGGAATTTTATCCCTTTGCACACACGAGCATATTCATTAACCGCTTGTTAAATCCATGTGGAACGCATTTTTTTTTTGTCATTCTTTTCCTTTGCTTGATTCGACAGCGTAAATATCGGATGCAGACGACATATATATGTACATCTGTAGTCATCTACACACTCCTTTGCTGAAAATAAGGACCTCGAGCATGTCCATTTATTTTATTGAAAACTTCCGTTAAGCATGAAACGCGCAGACGATGACGGTTGTTAGGGCCATTCTACAAACATTCCGGTTAGAAAATATGAATCAATGAATTAATTGACTACGTTCCTTGCACCCTTTTTTAGATCACATTGAAGGCTTCCATTAATGAAATTGGTAGGGTGATACAAACAAACGTGTTGGTATAGTCTGAATTCATACTGAATTCTTTCGAGATAAATGCAGTTTTAAAGGTCATGGAGTTTTGATTATTGAATTTGCTGTTTATTTTTTGCCATAAGAAAATACCATGCAAAATATGTTATGTTTTATCTTCCAAAATGGATGCAATAACAGAAGGGGGGGGGTAAATTGCTGACTGGTTATGCGACTGTTTTGCATAGAATGACACTAATGACCGATGCCGTTTTTTTTTTGTTGAATATAACGCGTGACCAACTAGGACTATTTAATATAGTACATACATTAATTACATATACCATCGTTTGTTATACATACAATCGTTTGTCATACATAACAAGTGACCGACTACCAACATTGTAGATTCAGATCGGATGTCATCTAATTCTCCGTAAAATTAGGGTCAACATTGCTTATTCTATGTATGAGTAAATGAGCATGTAGCTAGATCGCATTATTCGTCATTTTTTACGATATTCCCTCTTAATTTGGCAGGATAAAATAATATTCACTCTAAATTAGGCTGGATCAAATGGTATATCATGTTGTATACCATTCCTTCTTAATTAGGTAGAATAGGATCAGCATCACGACCAACCTAAAGGTCTACAGGGCAGTTGTACTCCCCACATTACTCTACGCATGGGAAACGTGGACGGTTTATCAACGCCATGCCAGGATGCTGAACCACTTTCATACTACAAGCCTCAGGAAAATAATCAATATCAAATCGCAGGACAAAGTCCCAGACACCGAGATACTAGCCAAAGCAGGTCTCTCCAGCATTCACACCATTCTGATGCAGTCCCAGCTATGCTGGGCGGGATATGTTGTACGCATGCCAGAACACCGGCTGCCTAAGAGACTCTTCTATGGCGAGTTACAGCAAGGACAGAGTTCCCACGGAGATCAGAACAAACACTTCAAAGACAATTTGAGAGCTGCATTGAAAGCGTTGCGCATAGACCCTGACTCATGGGAGCAAGCAGCTAGCGATCGAGTCACTTGGCGTTCCTATCTTAACAAAGGCTCCAAGCTGTGTGAATCGAGCAGGATAGCAGCTGCAGAGATAAAGAGGCAAGTCATAAAAGCACGTGCCAGCGACCCCCCTGGAGATGTCCCACTTATCCAGTGTCCATTCTACAACCTAACCTTCATTGCAAGGATTAGCCTTATCAGCCACCTGCGCACACACAGAACAGAACCAGTCCCTCCAACTCACGGATGACTAGAGTGGTCTTTTTTCGACTCGACGGACGAACAACAATTAGGTAGAATATGATATTCTATCATTTTATATAATATTCATTTGCAGTTGCAAGAAGGTCACCATATATAATTATTGCTATTCTTCTTTTGCTATACCCTATTAATGAATTAGGCAACCTTGAGCCCGGATTACCTGTTTATTTATGAAAAATAAAGCTTCCTGCGAAAATGAAATGAAACTATAAGGTCAATAACGTCATACCGAAGCCTCTTACTGACCACGAGATGTCTCTAATTGTCTAATTGGGTTAGCTCATCTTGTTACTTTATCGCTGACATTTGTATTTCATTTCTTTATGCGCGTATGTTTACGTGCTGGTCACTCAACGTTGGTCGCTCACCCTCTCTGCTGCTGTAATAAACCAAAAATTTTATCGAGACCTATACGAAATCGTGACCGAGGGTCATGTAAATTTATCGTTACGTCAAAGCCAAAACCAAAATCACCAGCCCGATTCACCGAACAGGGTTGTAAACTACTTCTAGAGAGAGGTTGCCACAGCAAGATATCTACATCATGACAGATTATCAGATCCAGAAACCGCTAGTCTTTCAGAAAAAAATGGATTCTTTTTATATTTCGGATGTCTGATAATATATCCAGCATTACTGGCAAATACCGGGTTAAATTTACAGAATTTGAGAGACCTGTTAAATAGGCTAAAATGTGCTATTACACGGGTATATATCATCACCAGAAAAATAGCTATTCAGACCATTTCGTATTGAAGAAGAAACAGCAGGAAGTGATATTGGTACGGGTACCAGTGGAAGTGTTTTTCTTGCTCCATGTCCCAATACTCTTCTTACTGATGTTAAACGATTATAAATTTTAATCGGTGGAAAACATACAGGTAGTATTTCCCCAGAAATCGTTAATGAATCAACTGATATTTGTCAACGATTACTTACAGGAGGTATCATGTATATTAATGTTTATCTATCCCTCATTCATGAAATCGTTGATAATTACCACAGTGATTAAAGGAATGCAATTAGATGCAATGACTAAAATAATAGGATCATACATAATGCTCATCGTGGACCTGTAATTGTCAGAGTTATAAATTCGTAATTACCAACCTATAAAGCGATCTAAGGAGATGGATTCAGTGATCTTGATCATTGTCTATTCAGAAGGATAACCCCAAAGCCATACCGATTGCAAAGAAACTGGGAATGAAAAGCTATTGACGTTGTTCATGAAAAGGGTGTTGATGATGTTGCCGGTAAAGCATTCTCAGCAATCAAGAATATACTAGCACGATTAATACAACGAAAACCTCAGCCAGTAAAATGATCCAGCACTGAAGTGATGACTGAAAATGTTAGTAAAATAACAAATCAAGCTGCGGAAAAAAAACTAGCAGAGTTAGTTGGTGTACCACTATCGGAAAAGGAAAAAAAAATGTAACTGCTAGTCTTATAGCTGGAAGTGGTCTTCATGCTCGCGTGGGCAAATTGAGCTGCAAGATCAGGATACAAGCAGATATTTCTTACCCGCTGGAGCATTTTTTGAAGTAGAAGGTAGACTTTTACAAGCAGATAGTACAGGAATCGGAATTGGTGATTTATCTGTTCTTGTTTTAATGGGATTATAACGTTATTTAAAAGTTCAATATACATGATTGGGGAAAAATATTGAATCAATTCAGAATGATGTCGATATTGCCTAGACAATACTTGGCCTTATAAGATACAGTGATGATTACTCAAGACCAGCTGGTCCGTCTATGATGTTTGCAGAAAGCAGTAATGTAACTATAGGTACCGTAAGAGCTGCAGGAGGAGCTGCTGATGCTTCTGCATTTTTATCAACGAAAGCAAATTTCAACTTAGTCGATGAAACTTAAATGATGAAGAAGACTTTTCATGTGTGCTTCCACTATCACATATTTTTTTTGTAGAAATGTCAGAAAGGTTATTTTTGGAGCCAGGCTTACAGTTGTTATTAGAAAAGACAACGACAATGATGCAATTTGAGACCTGATGCAAGTGGTGCATGTATAGTAAGACTAACAAAACTTTCGTTTTGGATGACAGTAATGACTCCAACAATACATGAAGAAAAAAGTTTACGTTTTTATGAGTCAAGGTGGTAAACCAGCGTTATCATGGTTGACGATAATCACAGATAGTATTTCAAGTGAAGTTGCTAATTTATTTATGTGGCATATAGCATCACAGCAGGGTGTTTCTGCACCGCGACATATATTCATCTCATTTCAGGAAAATGCACGAGAAAACACACAAACACGAAAACCGATGATATGTGACACGCTTAGAGCTAGTGAAATTTCTTTAAGGATAAATGGGCATCAAAAATCAGTTGAGGACATATTGCTGAATTTTGATCGCAATCATATAGCACGTGCTTATCATCGGTTGATGACATTTATGGGGTGTGATCAGGATGTTAATTCTGGTTTGCAGATATCGAAGCGGGATTTTACAAGGCTGTATCCGATATATTACTTTTCGTTGGAATATTTGGATTCATTTAGACAATCTGTCGTTGATATACACTTCCGAGCTCGTGTAGCACGATCACCACCAAGAATACCTGGTCCACCGGTTATTCCTGGTGGTTACAGAGCAATCTTTGTTATACTCTCAGATCAGTCAATGTTATTTGAAGATGGTGGTGGACGAACGAGGGTCATTGATGCTCCAGTAGAAAACATGTAATTAAATCGTTCATGTCGAATGTAATTTCATAATGTTAGTGTCAATCTGACACCTGGTCAGGTTAAAAAAGTACAATCAGTAACAAAAGATAACCGTGTAGTAAAATTATCACTAAAGCGAGAACAGATCACAGGTTGTCCATCATCATAACGTCAAGAGAGGAACTTCAATAAAGCCAAACAATCAAAGACTGTCATACGATTTAATCTTTCTGCGACTGCTATTAAAACACCACCAGGACGGGTGGTATATTTCCACTTATTGCAGCTATATTAGGATTAATAGCAGTTGAAGCCCCAGCTGTTGCAATAGCAGCTGCGTTAGGTGTTTTTGGAACCACTGCTGGAATGGCATTAAAGAAAGCAACAGGAAAAGGAACAAAAACGTCCGATAAAGGGATAATCCGTTCACGGATTGGGTCTAAGATTGCCAGGAACCCCACCCCACATTCGTGGTACGAAAAGGGTCTAAGACTGCTTCGTTGATTCTCCCCATGTCTAATTTTGATTTACTTGATGCTGCTGAGCAGCTAAACATCAAAAACTTCAGAGGTGCTTTTATGCGTGACCAATTACCGCACAAACCAAACCGTGTTGAGACTGGTATCATTAATCTAGATAAAACTCTGGTTCAGGTACTAACTGGGTTGCATACGCGATTGATCCACGTGGAATTGTTTATTTCGATTCGTAGGGGCTGGCACCACCAAAAGACTTTTTGCGATATAGTAATTTAGCTGGTTATATAACAGCATGGTATTCAACATTACCAGCACAGACAATAACTGATCCGCCAATATGTGGTCGTGAAGTAATTACTGTACTCGACGCTGTGTCAGGGTCCTTGATACCGCCTCATAAAGTCGTGCACGAGTATACCACATTGTCCAACTTTTTAAACAGACAATAGTAAATGTAATAGTTTATATTTATGGAAAATCTTCTATCAGCACTTTCACTGGCAAGAGCAAAGGCAATATCGATTGATCAAAATACGCGACTAAAGATGAACTCGCTGATATAAATACCTTATGTAGAGTTGACCGGGATGAAGTTGTTATTTTTTAGGCTAGATACGATGTTTTAAAGACGAGTAATATTAAATTAAGTGGATCGACATAATTCGTAGATTTTGCGGCGCTACCACGGATAATATTTTGGTATTTACTGACGGCGATAGAATCAATCTCAACTATCATAGATGAAATTGTAAAAAGCATTGCTAATCGTTTAAAAACCACCGGTGATACAATGACTGGAGAACTCAACATGAATAATAAAGAAACGTTGTTTTAAGGAAACCAACATCCGACGAAGATGCAGCAACAAATGGTGTGGAGACGCATGGACTCCTGAATGAATGGGGGAAAATACTTCCCTAATATTATTATCTGGGATGAAATATACACAGTATCGTTAGAAATATTAAAAATTCTTCTTGACTGGCTGTGTACAAAAATACTGCTGTGATAATATGTGGCGATCATGGTCAACTACCGCCTTTTGTTGGACAGTCTTCACATGAGAGGCTGAAACATGTGTAATAGTTGTGGCAATCGCGAGGATCCTCGTTGATAATTTGTTAAAACGCAGATACAACTTCAGATGCTGTTTTAATTAATAACGGCTCCGGTTTTTTTATATCTACTTGCAACGTCAACAACAGTTAACGCGTATTTGTATGAGCGTGATTTACGTCTACCGGTTTTAATAGTTTCATGTTGTATCTGCTTGATGAATTTCTTTGGGAGCACTGACATCAAAATTTGCATACTGAATTTATTTAGGTGGCTTGTAAATACATTTGCCATATTGCCTGTCGTGCTAACCACGCTGCAGTAACAGAACGTGAGATATCTGCTGCATCAGCAAGTTTACCAACCGCTGCTCTACCCTCCAATATCCTCTTGGATTAATTATTTACCAGACCCTAATACAAGTTTACCTTTCATCGTGGATTTTACTAGGAAGCTAGCAAGTTTATCTCCGAGAGATTTATTTTTTTATGGAATATAATGCGTGAATCAACTTAAGCTCTGCAATATGTCGTTGTTGCAAATCTATACGCTATATCGTGAACATGACACGCTTGATCAATCGCATTTATTTGATACTTTCTAGGTTTGGTTGGTCTTGTTCTTCAAGTCGGATATGAAATCGGGTTCCTGGACCACAACAATTATATCCAGGTAAATGTTTTCCCATTAGTATTTATCCCATGGGATCACTGGTAATTTTCCCCAAAAAAGCGGCAATATCAACATGTCTTCGTTAATTTATCAGGGGAGATAAATTTGTATTTTTTGTACCGCATTTTACACACTTGCCTGTAAGTGCTTTTTATATTTTGTTATTATTGTTGTTAATCCACTGGTGGGGATGGGTACTCTGCATCGAACACAATATAATTCCATATAATTATTATATTTGTATAACATGGATATCATCGACTTCTCAGCAACACTAAAGCAAGAACCAGTCAAGCATCATTCAGTGCTACCAAATTCCATCAGTTGTATAATAATAGGCCCATCTGGTTCTGGTAAAACTAAAACAATTGTTGCTTAATTTGATAATGAGATGGCTCAAGTGGGATAAATTGTATTTAGTAGCACCATCTGTAGGTGATAAATTAGGCTATGAAGTACTTAAAGATTTTAATGAAAATGAAAAGTCGTATGAAATTGACATTGATATTAACGAAGTCAATGTTGTTGACTTTCTGTAAATGACCTTAATGGATGAATTAATAATCTCGTAGTATTCGATGATATAATGCTGGTCAAACAATCAAATCCAGCTTGAATATTTTCCAGAGGCAGACGCAAAAACACATATGATTTATGTTACCCAGCGATATACACAAATACCTAAAGTGATTATAGACAATATATATTAGTTGTGCTTAATGGAGTAGATAATTAAAGTACGAAGATGAGCTAGCCCAGTTAAAGAAATCTCATGGTCAGTGAGAGGCTTCGGTTTGACGTTATTGACCTTATAGTTTCATTTTCGTAGGAAGCTTTATTTTCATAAATAAGGTCTCAAGCAAAATGGTCTGTTCTCTGCTGCTTTCTTGGCAAGTTGACTGCCATGATTACCTGTTGATGTTGTTTTATTCCAATTGTAGAACAAGCAATAAACAACTTTCCTTTGGTCAGTTTGAAAATTATTATGTATTTTTGCTATTAAATGCCATACATTCATTACTTTGTCGTGGATTGTCGTGAGGTTAGTACTTTACTCTTTGCATTTTTTGAAAATTTTCTTTATTTTATAAGTTCTTGGAAATATGTGCATATTTCTCGTTAATTCTTCATTTCTTGTTAAAATACGTCACACAATCGTAATACCTTAAGATAATTACTACTACTTGGCAAATACAGCACTCTCAGATAAAATGTTATATCTGAAATTTTTTGTAAAGTTATCTGCCCAACTAGGTTGTAGTCATTAAGAGTGATCTCCCCTTAGCACAAAATTTAGTCGGTAAATCTCGTGAATATCTCAGTTTTTACTTCCGTTCGTACCTAGCAATATGTTGTCGACAAAGTGGCCACGTGAATTCTATTACCCAGTTTTTGTAAGTTCTAAATTACATGTTGGAGGAGTCTTCACTTCAAAAGGGAAGAATTCCCCATTTAATATTTCCAACTTTTTTTTCGTCGTATGACGACAAAGGTTCTGCCTTTTCAATTTTATCACTGTGACGTCTTTTATAGTTATGGCTATATAATGTTTATATATTATATGTGCGTGCAAATCTGTAGCTGGTTATGGCCCAGTTCGATAATGTGATTTACCTTCTTTAAAGAGTAATTGCAGGGTTGTCTTTCATGCAATACGCATCCTCCAGCCACTTACAGGGAGCATCGTAACTGTTAAGATATAAATCCGACGTAAAGTTTATACCTAGGGGGAAAATATTACACCATTATGTTATTAATTGAAAGACTATATAACAATTGTTATCCTTTCATTCATATAAAAACCGTAAAGTATCACACGTACTTCAATAAACAGTGACACAGAGTTCAACAATCTAAACATTCCTGGTTACTAGGAACGAGGTTCAAAACTTTTTTTCCTGACAATATAGCTACTAACAAAAGTAACTGAATCCTAATTTATTTATCTAACTGCAAAGATTTTAAGGCAGTCAAATCGGTCAGGTACTTTAACATTTTTCCATTTACCATGGGATATTAGAATGCAGAAATCTTATAGCTACTAGGTTGAATACATTAAACAGTGTGTTGTTTTTTCTAATCAGATAGCTGACTTCTTCTGAGTTAATTTTATAGTGTGTGAATTATTTTCGTCAGATAATGAAATGGAAAATATACTTAAAGATCTTATTGTATAAATATATATCTCTACATTGACTTTACTACCGCAATGAAATACCTTTAATAAAAGGTGAACTTAATGATGCTTTTTGACGAACATACAACTGTAAGCATGTTTACTCATGATTTTGGTGTTTCATTATTGTACTCTCCTACTTTGTAGGATGTTTAATTTTCATGATTTGCTCCTTAGTCATGAATCTCGGTGTAAAAAAATCACACAAAAATCTTTCCATATTAAAGATTTTAAATCCAGATGTAACCAATGTCGAGCATATCAGGCACAAACTCGACAAAGCACAAATGCCGGTTGATGTATTTCTCTTTAAGGTCTTATTATTTGTATTACAACATTTCTAAACATGTCATCAAAGGAATATATATATATATATATATATATATATATATATATATATATATATATATATATATATATATATATATATATATATATATATATATATATATCTAAATCCCCCTGACATAATCCCCCTGACATAAATGACCAATAGAGATTCCACAATCTTCACACTGCATGTCTGAGGTTAAAATGACAGTGGGTAGGTCAAGGAAGCAACTAAAACTATCTAAAACATTAGCACAGCTATTCGACAAGAGTATTATAGCGCCGCCATTTTTTTTTACAGAGACTGTACTTCGGCAAGCAACAGCCTTTTGCCACATGGTCTCCACATCTGTCAGAGTTTTTTATGCAGTGTCTTGTTTTGTTTTGGGGGTTGTAAAGTCTCTCGTGACTGTATAGAGTAGTTTATTTAGTGCCTTGTTTTCTGTAGTCTCTCATATCTCACTCTAGATATATTATCTAGTCCAAGAAATACACATTAATCACAGACAATTTGTTACTATCTCATCACTAAAACTGTTTCTCTATGCGAAAGGAGCTATATTTCTTTTGGAAAATCTGCAGAATACATTATTTATTAATTATGACAACAACTTTCTACATCATGACAACACTACGAGAATAGCAGATAAACATATTTGTGGTAATTATAGGTAATGCGATTGTATGGGAAAATATGAACGAGGTTATTTTTTCTTTCGGATGAATACTTCACAACTGTGTTGGAGTGCAGTATCCATCCGACAAAACGAGTTCATATTTTCCCAAACAAATACAGTAAACTTTTTATAATATATTTATTTTCTTATTCAACCTAAGGCTTAATTTTATTAATAAAGTACTCTACAAAGAAAAAAGTAATTTAAAATAAATACATAACCGCAGGTTCGTCGATACACAAGAACAATATTAATGCGCACATAACTCCCCCTAGCGAAATTTGAACTTAGTCGCATACTCGACATCACTTTAAAAAAAATATCGTTTTGTTCTACTTAAAATTGAAATATATAGTTATATTGTGAATGAATGCGCATTGCAATAACATTTCTATATGGTATGGAATGAATGGATTTAGGTTCTTCGTCGATTCTACCAAATTTTGTGATTATGGGCTGGATTTATGTGTCAATTCCACATGAAGTATATCTGATTTCTACAGCGAGAGAGGCGTTTAGACTCGTATGCATGTGTGTTTATGTTCTGTCATTGAATGTTTGGAATCATAATGTAGGAAAAATACGAACACTTTCAATTGTAATATCCACAAGACGCTATGAAATATAATGTTCATTTCATTTTGAGTGCAGTAGGGATAATGCTATTTTAGTTGGAATGTAGTCAAAATTACAATACAATTTCGAAGTGTGTAATCAAGCTTTAGAACCCATGACATAACAGCTCCTTTAATTCGGGTTTGCAGAACTAAGAAAGTACATTTAGAGGAAATTCAAGATTCAAAAGACAAGTATATTTTTGCTTTTCTATTACTGTGAGGATGAATTTTTCAGTAAATTGTATTAAAAACAATATTTTATTCTTGTAACATAATTGTTTATTATATGCTCATTTTGTTCCCCATAAACTTTACATTGTCAGAATATTTCAATATTCCCTGATATTAAACACCTTCATATTGTACTCCTCGAACTTGATGCACGTGAGCGCGCGGTACGTTATAAAGTTAAAATCTCGGTGGGCAGAGCTATACGTGCATGAATACTCTTTTTGTGTATTGAAGGAATCTACGATTGTGAACTTTATTATTTTAATAATAAAATAATAAATTTTATTATTAAATATGTTTAGTTGTGAATTTAATTATCAAGTCTTTGGTAATGAAACAAAAATAAGCATATAATAAAAAGGTAAATGCATTTGAATGAAAAAACATGAACTCGTTTTTTCGGATGGATATACTGCACTCCCAAGGTCGTACAGTATAGCCATCCAAAAACCTCGTTCATATTTTCCCATACAAATGCAGTAACCTATAATTACTATTTCAAAAAAGAGTGTTTTTCAGTGAGATCCTACACATTGTATAATACTTAAGTTGGCAAATTTTAAACTCCAGTGTTGTAGAAGCAATTTTATTTTGTTAAGTATATCACTAACTGTTCACGTGTTCATTGAAAAATCTGTCTTATGATGTATAGACTTAGACGGTAGTCGGTAAGAAACGATGAAGCCTCACTTTGAGATTCTGGAGAAACCCAAGCACCGAAACGTATGACCACATTTGGTCGCGTCTTGAGAGACTGTGTATAAGAAGCCAGAAGAATGCTTGGCAAAATTAGTCTATTTCGTTAGAACTCAAATAGGCTTGTATCATTTACTGGTAAGCTACCGTCTGCGTACAATTTTCTATATAGTATAAGGATTTTTAATGTTAAGATGAAAAAGTAAGAGTTCAATCTTAGATCAGTACATTTGCATTATTTGATTATTTTAATATACCTTTACTATTCTTTAATATAATGTATTGGAAAGTTTAATCGTTTAAAGAACTTATTATATTTACTTGTAATTTTTATAATTGACTATTATAAAAAGCTACATTCGTTGCCATCTTCATTCTCAGTAACAATTATTTCAGAAATAAAATACTCTTTAAATAGTAGAATTTAAAATGTTGGTATTTTAGATTAAATTCAGTAAAATATATTTCTACTAAATGATTGCGGTATTAGTCTGAAATATTTAATTTTAGAATCTTTGGCCTATCGAGAATATATTCGATATATAATTACCTGAATGATATTCTAAAAGGCAGAAATTATAGAAATGTATGATGTTGTTAAGCGAAAGAATATCGTAATGTTATATGTATATCTTATATCCGTAATTTAGGTTTATGCAGATTGATATTGGAATGTACGTTTATATGTTTAGTGTTTCAATAACTTTAGTCTGTTTATTCAGAACTCAAAGAGGCTTGTATCATTTACAGGATCTCGTGTATCTCTTGTATTGCCAGAGGTTCTCCAGATGTAGCAGTATCTACACTGTTATGCGTGACACATTATCTTTCAAGAGAACCGAACTTTCTTCTCTTTCTCTCTCGTCATAGGCCAAGGCATATCTCTTAAAGATACTTCTTTCCTTTGCATAGCAGGTAATGAGAAGATTATGATAAAAGTCCTATAATATTACCAGTTAAAGAAGACATGGTTATGCCTGGTCACTTAATGCTTCCCTAGCTATGATATGGCCTGCATCATCAATGGCGTGTAACACTAGCCTAAATCCTAAACATTGTACCAGCAAAGTTAACGCGCAAAATTGCATCCAGCTGGTGTGTGACAATTAATTCAACCGGTATGCTTATTAGCTTACATGCCCTTACTTTTCTACGAAAATCTTCAGTTGCGTTTTGTCCCACGAATTTAATACTTTCACTTATAAAATGGTACGTATCTAAATATATTCGACAGCCCTTGCACTCAGTATCATTTTCGATGTTATTTTTATATACCTAAAGGAGCACTGGTCATAGTCTGATCCGTTTCATTAACGAAAAGTTACGAACATTAACCCTAAATTACCGTTTAAATGATCAGAATGGTATTTTCAATATTGCGTCTCTCACGTTTGTTGTGGACATTTCGAGTTCATTTGTTCATTTGATTCCTTTAAAGTTTCATTTCTGACTCAGTAAACTCGTCTACATTGTTTACTATATCATCTTTATCATCTCTACTTTCATCTACAAACAAATCCAATAAACTGAAACCTAAAGTCTACTATATGAGTAAACATGGTTTGTTTACAAAGTAGTTCCTAACATACTATACTATTCTCATATGTCATGCACGTGCGTGTAATATTAAGCTGTTTAGTATCTTAAAAAGGAGTATATAATGCAATCTACAATTTAAAGGCTGTAAAACTCATTGTTTTCGGTTCAGAAATATTCGACGATAACACACTGCATATTCCTTTGCATCCTATATTACTTTTATGTGTAATAAAGGTTGCCATAGATGTAGTTTAAATGCATTTCTTTCTACATTGTTGAGACTGCCATTTTTTCTTGAGGACATACTTTCAGAGGATCCTGAAAATAACTTTGGAATCGGCTAAATGCTAACCCACAAGAAACTGTTTTTTGTCTTGATTTTAGATTTCCTAGCTGTTCCCATGACAACTACTTCATTCATCAATCGGATATGAGATTAAATACGTAATTAAGATGTTTTTTTCGTGTTTCAAGTCATGAATCATGATTTTCTGTGAAGAATGAGTCACGAGCCTATCAGATAAATACAGATAATATTATGTATAAAAAGTAACATAAATGTGTTAAATCTCTTTTCTACAAAAGCTGTACAGTAAATCAACATTTTTTACGTCAAAATACGTCATCCTCATGACATTTTTTGGATTAACATATTTCATGTCAGACAACTTTTGTGGAAAGTTCAACAAATCTCTTTCTTCGCTTGAATTTGGTATAATAGCCATTTTTGGGTAGTACTCGCTGGCATATTATTTCAAGACTTACCGAACTGACCTATAGCAAACTCTTAACATCTGTATAATTCGGCCGGGTACATAAGAGTTAAGATTTCTTTAGCAATATAATCTTCGCTTCACTGAATTTACCTGTACAGACCGACATTGAATTTTTATAGATCGTCAATTATTATCATATATTGACGCTTCATTGCCTGCATTAAGTCCTCTGCTATATATTCCATATCAACATATTTAAGCTTAGCTCTGCACCGACATTGAGTTCAAAACAGGTACAAGGATGAATGTGTTTATACGTTCTGCCCTATTTGTCTTAAAGATTAGACCATGTTCAAGACCAGATGTAAACGTTGTAAACGCTGAAAGAATTCTACAGAATCCTCCAATTGCTTGCTCTATTCCGGCTGCGAAGCTGTCAATACATGCTAATTATGTTCACCACAGACTGAAGATCAATGGAATATTGTGCTTGGGCAACAAAGGGGAAGAAGCTGAGACACACATTAAAAAACGAAGACACCATAAGTATACCTGACGACCTGTCATCATTGCGAAAATTCTTTTGGACGGATATAAATCTATCCATGGTGCAGCCACAAAACGTAGGAAGCAAGAAATTCAGAGACAGTTCCGTTCCTCCTATTCACTGCCGAAACATTATGAATCCATATTAGCGACAAACCTTTCCACTTCAGGGTTCCACTCCATATATAATGCTGAGAAGGGAGAGAAAGAGCAACACAATCAGCCAAAATTACAATCTCGCACTGCAGATGCACGGACTGGTTACGTGGATCAAGCATCCCGTACCGCGTCCTGACAGCATGAATTGGACAAAGTCGTTCCCACAAAGATGGCCCACTTCTGTTGCGACCGGACTAGACCATATACACAGGATCATATTGGGTTACGACCACAACATATACCACATTATTAGCCGATAGAAGAACGTCATAAACTACCAGGATCATATCCCTAGCATCAGTTGATATTTTGACTTGCTGACATTTTGGACTGTTCACAACGTCAGGTACATGACTCAAGTGTTAAACGGCGATATTACTCACAAAAGTGCCTTTCATCGAATTTTCTCCAAAGATACTACAGGCCTCATATCTCAGTATTTCAAACGGACACCATAGCAGCCGACCGAGATATAGCAGCCTTGGGGATGACAAAACGATACTCTATATTTTTGGATTGGACGTCTTATAAAGACACTTGGCAGTTGGTACGTAACATCGTGTGCGTGGGCTCTATGTGGGACTTAGTATTTATGGCAATCTTACAATAGACGGAATACAGCTTATCTTCTCCTACTCCGAATTTCACAGGACATGCGTGTGTAATCGAACTCCAGAATGACTCGAGTATTAAACAGAGCTGCTCAACTTACCCTAACCAGTGTCGTGACTGCAGTTGAAAATTAAGAGCTGGCCCAACGAGATGCATTGTTTTCTAAACCCGTCTTCAATAAGGATCACCATAAAGCCATATTACGCTTGCTACTTTTGTCTTCTAATCCTCAATTTAATAGTGTGGCTGACGAAATCCGCAAACAAGCCACCAAAGAGACCAATTTCCTCCCCTAAACGTAAGCATCAGTGCAGGGATATTCAGAGAGATCAATGAACGGAGCACAGAAAAACCCATAGGCTTCCAGGAAATGTGGTAGTAAGTATACTCCCGCCCTACTGAACTTGTATATGTACAGAATGGGATTTCTAATGGTTCTACCTGCAGAGGTATCCCCTATTTGAGTCATGTGAGGTTGCTCCATTTACGGAGATGATACATCATGTTTGTAAAGATAACGAAAGGTTTGTTCCAAGGGCAATATTTAAGCCTCTATTATGATAAAAAAAATCGTCTGTAGTGGGCGCATAGAAAGCGACACCGGACGATGATTTCCGCTGATGCATTAAGCAGACCAAGCTCACTGAAAATGGCGATAAATGGAGCAATTATACATAGTTTCTTCAGTCGATGTTAGGAAAGTTCTAACGAGTGAAATGGCGAAATTATATTGTTCCACCCAGTAACATTATACAAACACCAGACCGTCCAGTCCTTATACTAATCTCTTTTAGCTGAGTGCCTACCGAGGAAGCTGTTAGTACCAAGTCTTTGATACATTTAATTGAATTTAATTTGTTTAGTTATATAAATGGCAGAATCCGCTGTTAGCTATTTTGCCATACAGACCTTCTGCTGGTCAGGAATCCGCTTTAAAGTGGACAACTTCCCGATAAAACTCAAAGTATAGTGATAAAATAAGGACATCTGACTATTTGTATCATAATAATGATTGAAAATTCACATCCAGAGAACGTGAGGTAATCAGTTTTACCACAACAAGCACTTTGCTTGTGCAGCATTTGGTTAAACAAACTCAGTATTTGTTTAACATAACTGAAAATAAACTTCAGTCGGATAACATGTATGCGGTAACGAAACCCTAGTACATTTTCGTTGATACATAAATATCCGACAAACACACAATTTCGCGACAAATTGCAACATATAGTAATATACTATGCAACACCTAGTTAGCATCTACCATCACCATATTTTGCGAAGTGACTAATAGTCAGGAGCAGAATTAAGTTTGGCCATTTGTGAATAGTGTAAAATCTAGTCAAAAGAAATTTTGCATCAAGATGAAACAATTTAACGATTTCCATGAGAAAGGAAAACAAAGTAAGAGGCCATGACCTGACGTATTCCTCGCATAGGAGTTGAAGTCTTGTTTTAAACCAATGCCAGTCATTTTGAAGACGACATGAGTGAGCCTGAATCAGCACCTTCCAAAACTGCCCCAGACTAAATGTCTACCTCTAACAAAAATAAAACATTCGCACCCGAAAAGTATTACCATGTAAAAACTCTCTTCCAGAAAAGTTAGAACCCCGGTTTACTCTTACATGATGATATCTAAAGATTTCAAGTCCGAAATAACGCTAGATAAATCAGAACGTTTCATCATCGAGTTGTGGGATTCCTCTTTGTTAACCAAATTGAAAGGACAACACCAAGCCAAAGAAGACTATCGGTTGAGACTTTCTATATATCAGCACAGTCTGAAGTTACCGTCTGGATCGAGTTTAGCACCCAGCAGAAATGACACCTTCCAAAGTAACCGACAAGATTCAACACATTCAGGAATCCAAAAACAAGTTTTAGATCATCGATGGCCAGGCAATACTTCAGGAGGCACTCACCAGTTATTATGTACTTTTGAGAGAGTGATGTATGTAAGGTGAAGTTGTTTGCATTTCAAACATGCACAGTGGAGAGAATGTTGGCATACCTATATGCTACTTTCATGTAATGTGGCTGAAATTTCTTTGGATATTGTCCTTTTGGAAATTTTAAATGATCTTAGGACACTGCTAACTAAAATGATTGCTTCCTTGTGTTCCAAAAATCAACCTGAATTTGTCTAAAGTATACTATTCTTGGCAGCTATTAAAATATGAAAAATGAATTTTGCCAAACTAGACAATATCAGCTTCTAAAAGTGGAATGCATGAATTACCAAATACATAAAATGCAACAAATGTTATTGGTTCTTTTTTTACAGTTAACCTCTGAAGTTCGAGAAGTGAAAATGAGCACGTTTTTGAAAGGTGCACATCTGGAGTAAGACCAAGCTGTATACTCTCTAAACCATATTACACCCATCAATCATACATCTAAATAAAGTGGAATTAAAGGTTCTTTGAACAATACCTAAGATATTCAAAGTCTCTTTTAAATAGCCAGTATAACTAGTGAGGAAACCCAGGGAAATTCATTTTCTTTAAAATTCTAAACCTATGCTAAATACGAAACTGGATAGTGCCACTTTACATGACCCACATTTCTCCTCTGAAAGGTGTTCTTGGTGGCGACATCAGCAATATTGTTTAAATTAACACCACTCTAGACCAGATGTATTTTGTCCGAACTATTTTCGTGGGATGAACATATTCCGACAAGAACGATACCACAGAAAGGAAAAGAGCTTGGGAGATTATTCGACAATCCAAACGAACTAAGCATCAAAGAGAACCAGAACAAGCTGGCCTGTCGAATGACACTGCCTTTAGTATTCCTGAAATACAAAAGCTGCAAGAAATCTTGGCTTCTCGCTAAACGTTGAAAATGTACTCTCATTTGGTAAGTGAACAATTGGTGCTTTGTGGCAACAATTCCAAGACAGAAAATTTATTAACTTATATACTTGCAAAGAACATTTCCATGCGTTACCAATATCATCGGATTTCTCTGTTAATCTTATTACTGTGAGAAATGTCATTATGCCAAACGGCAGAAATTCATTCAATGGAGAGAGGGAGGGAGGGAGAGAGAGAGAGAGAGATCAGTGCTGTTTAGTTTAGCCTCTACATCCTGTCTTCCCGAAGTAAAAGAACAAATCCATTGCTCTGAATGTCAGTTACTTTTGTCATCCCTGCGTGTTACCAACAACATTGCATGACACAAGCTCCACAACAAAAAAGTGCTTGTTATCTACTGAGATTGTGCCTTCTCATACGTACCATTAACCCTAGAGCGCATGTTTTTCAAGGGAACAAACGATTGTTTGTCACCAAATCATTGACTTGAAACATGAATTCAGCAGTCAAAATTACAAATATAAACAGGAGGATGAAAAGAAGAAAGGGAAATGTCCTCTTTTTTATTTTGAATGTATGCAAGAGACCTGCATGCGCATTTTTTATTTCTGCATGGCTCATCGAGTGAGCAAGACCCCCATTGCTTTCATTGCCTCCACAGTATGCCAGAAGAACGGGAAAAAAGTCTTTCGAGGACCAAACAATCTTCTCGATTTTGTAATATGGATCTTAGAACGTCATAGGTTCTCAGGATAAGATAGACAATTTATTCTGAAATACTATTCAAAACAAGGCATAGAATGCCCTGAAGTCACCATCAAAGGTGTAAAACTCATCTACATGCAAGTAGTACAAATAGAGTTTAAAGATTTGGCCATGCCATTGCGTCGAATGTTTGAAGCGTTTGGGATGAAATAAATGGTTAAATGGTATATCCCAAAATTTCAATACCGATGCAAATCAGCACTCACTCCTATCGCATTTGCCTGACGCATACCTTTAGAATCCCGACAATATGTACACCGAGAAACGAGAAGCTTTATACACTTGGTACCGCTCTCACGTTTTGGACTTCAGCGACTTTTAGGAAGAAATATTAATGTATTGCCGATCCGATGTAGACATTTTACGGCGTTGTTGTGGAACATTTTTAGAACAGTTAAAGACCACTGAGGGAGCGATCCTTTGTATAAAGCACATAACATTACCAAAGCGTGCTACTTGGTTGATCATAATCGATTCAATCCCGATAGCTTCCTAGCAGTCAGTCATAAGCCCTCATACTTCTGAGTTCATCAAACGTCAATAATCGACTAATGATGTGCGCTGCTTACATTACGTGTGCGAAAAGGAAGTCAAATGGAGCCAATATGCCAGAAATGGAGGAAGCCAAAAGCCATTGGAAAATAATCAGTGTATGACTGGGACTTAGAGCACCCCAAGGTCGCATACGAAAGTAATGGATGCTTTTTAACATATGTCCAACCGGTTACCCTTAAAGGAACATATAAAGCAAATTCTTAGATCGCACCAAATACTAAACTAACTTACTAATGACGCATAAATTTAGAGCAAGAAGGATACCAAGTGGTTGAAATGTGGGAGTACGACTGAGATCGACGTTCGGAAACCTAAAAACCTGTCCGAGTTAAGCACCTCGTGGAAAGTTACAACGTGGTAAACCCTTTAGACCAACGTGACAGTTAATATGGAGGGCAAAAGAATACCACATCTATCATGGGTACATGCCTAAGAATTCCTCAAGGTGGAGGATTAGGGCTCAAGCTAAAAGAACTACACCTTTTTTATTTGGTAGAAGATGCCAACAATGTGAATTGGAGATACAACGCCTCAAGAAGACAAGTGCCCTGTTCAGCAGGTGATCGATATTACAGCAGAAAGTGCGCCAGATGCAGACCCAACCGTTACTGAATAGCCACAAATATTAGGCTGTTAGGTGTCTAGGCTCGAACAAAAAGTGAAGACAACAAGCTTTTTAAAATTTTACAAATAATTTATTTCCCTAGAAAAGTAAGGTAAAATTAGGAAAAATGACTTACGGTTTACAAATCAAATTAAAAAAAATCCAAGAATTCAAAAGTAGAAGTCCTATTAATGAAAAGTCCTAAATGAATCACAGTTCAAATCCCTTCCAAGTTGGAAGGCAATGACTATCTTCGATAGTCAGTTTTGTACTGATGTGTCAAAAGTTCTTTCTTGAATCAGAAAATATAATATGCCAATTTGGAATTTAGAGTAGTTTTCGATAAATGTCTTTGTACAAGTATTCTGTATGAGTACAAGTATTTTACAGCGAAAGAATCACATTTCTTGAAATAAAATAATTCAACTCAAACTGGTCACAAATAAATACCATTAAGTGTCAATATTTAGAACCCTACCCCCCTAGTTCTTCTCAAGAAAATGGTTATACAGTAAGTTAAGACGCAAAACAAATTCCTGATGAATGTCATGTGGTCATATTCTAGAACAACGTTGCATATTTTTACATGCAGATTATCACGTACTCTATGTATGGACATGATTCCACTGAATGAATCTCACTCTTAAAATAAATAAAAAATTAAAAGAATTATTTACTAGAACTCTGATTCCTGAATCAAGGACATAAACTAGATACAATGTTACAACTAGAACTGAACTTAATTTCTAAAAAATATGTCAAATCCAGTAGACAAAGTTATCATTACAAAAACATGTAATGGAATAAATTTTTTTTTTTTTAAAATATACGTAACAAGGCCCACAACTCCTCTAATGTATACTACACAGTACGCTTTGAATATTGAGGACCCATCGCCTCCAAACTAAAGTATTAAACAACAAAGGCGTAGAGAGTGGTCGGACATGCGTTAGCTGCAAGTAGGAAGGACCAGGCAGAGGCACCCCCCAACAAAAAAAAAGAAATGAAAAGAAAAACAGGAGCAGCAAAAGTCTCCGCTGTTAGTCTCCACATCAACCATCGTACCAGCACCAACATCTCCAACTTCGTCTATACCTAGAAGATATGCACAGAGTGATAGAAATACGGAAGAAAGAATACAGTGAATGGAGATTGAGCAAACCTAATCAAAAATATTTGATGTATGTGTTTGACAACTTATTCATTTAAGGTAAATGTACTGTATGACCCAGGTGCGATTAGCAGTCATCATGTCATCATGTCTAACGAGCTGATAAAAGTACAAAATTTGAAGACCAGTAAACTAAAAAAACCTACCGGAATAGAAGAATCTGGTGGTTGTCGACCTCGTGCTAATAAAAGAAGCAGTTAGACTCACCAAAAAAAAATGTTACACCTCCAGAGAACCTAAAGGAACATATGCTTTTGCATGAGGTTTGACCTCAGCATTTCTATGAGCTAAATAACATACTGCCTCTTTTTTAAGGGATTTCAGTTTGGCTTGAAATTCCAATTCGATGATACTCTTAAATAGACATGATCCTTTGTTTACCGTTCAAAATTCAATCGTAATAATTGTAACAAGACTGAATAAAATTCAACTGGTTATTTTGACATAGCCAGATCATTTTACTTTATTATTTAGAATTGGAGGTACACTTGTTACACCAAATTCGCAAACTCTATAAAACTGAAAATCCATAAATACAATACATAACTTTAATTACAACTGTAGCATAAATAAAAATGACAATAGGATTAGCCCAATTTTACAATTCTGCTCGAAGATTTAAAGACGATTGTGTGGGCCGATTCCAAAACGTCTTGTAAATATGTGCCCGAATGAGCGTGCACGCACGGAACCGGGGCGGGGCGTTTCGAGAGGGGTGGTAATCTACATAGAGCGACTTAATAAGATACAGACTGTATTAAGATGTCTATGTTAAGGCACAATTGCTGCTCATCTGCACACTATGTCCCACAGGGTTTAACTACCCCGGAATAGGGCATTGAATAGTTACATTAACGTTCATATCCACTGGTAATGAAGACGACTAATAAGAAAATCAAGGCATTTTGTGGCAAAGTGATATCAACATTAATGAAAAGCATTGTATATAGTCAAACTAGTCCATAAAATCTATACAGGTGATTAGTTTGAAGTTATGATTCTCAACTGGTGGTGTAAATATGCAGATACATGGAGACACTATTCTGTTATAAACAATGGAGCCTTTCAAACATTGTGATTATATATAAATGCTTTTAATATGCAAATTGGTCACTAGAGCAGGTTTTACTTTTGGACTTTAGGACAAATAAATTATAACACACACACACACACACAAACACATGCATACATGCATACATACATATACATGCATATATATATATATATATATATATATATATATATATATATATATATATATATATATATATATATATATATATATATATATATATATATATATATATATATATATATAACAATTTTTATGAAGGAAGTTTTAAAAAACGATTTTATGTATATATTATCACCGGGTGTAACCCGAGTAAGACCTAACATAGCCTTGTGAATAGTATTCAAAGATAGTGACATATGAGAGAGATTGAAATATTTGGTTATATAATGATACGTTAAATATGGGGTAGTCTACTCTGAGGAAGAGCGTGCAATAATGTACAATAGACTGGAACGAAATTGATTACAGTTTTACCACAATTCTCCACTCACCCCTTTTCACCACAATCCCTCCCCACCAACACCACCCAAAAATGAGAATGCAGAAGATATGTCAGAGTAAAGTTGGGATTGTGCAATATTGACTTTCACTTAACACTTTAAATAGCCTTCAAATGAATGGCGTTTTAACATTGAGCTAATTTCATTTTAGGGGCTTTTTATACGGTCACGATTTGCGATTGTGATTAAATTTACAAATCGTGTTGTATGTTTGTTTGCAAAGGACATATATGTATACAGCAAGCTAGAATAGCCAATCCTATTCTGCAAACGTTTTAGTCATACCGTGCATGCTCGCTTATAAAACGAACCCAACTACAAAAAGATACCCGTGATCTGTCATTGCATAATGTGCAAGCCGGTGAAGATCAGTGTTGCTATGTGCTCTACTGATATACGAATTGTACATTGATGATATATGCTCCAGTCTCTGTATATCAATAGTGTTCCTTTTATAAGCTTGGAATAATGTCGAATGTGATCTAAATCTTTCTAAACTATGTATTTGGCAAAGTTGTATCATGTACACTAGTGTAAGCTGCATCTTAATTAACATGTGTGGTACTATCATTAAATTTGTATAATTAAAAATACTAAGTCCCGCAATTCAACAGCCGAATTAAACAAAGTCATCGCTAAAATTTCCTATCACGAGGAATCCAAAGAGAATGTATGGCTAAGTAGAGGTCTGTATTTACAAATAAAATTTCTCATAAAATATGCGTGTAGACGATTTTTTTTTTGTGAAACGGAATATCAAAAATTAAAACGGGAATATGTATTCAAAGGCGACAAAAGTGTTGGATACAAAATGAATAGAATTAAATAGGCTATCCATTATAAAGGCTTTGCGTAGTGTATTTTCCATCTTAGTCTTGCCTCGTAATCTTCGGCTTCCTTCGAACATCCTGTCGAAGTTTACACTGTTGTCACTTACTGTACTATATTTAACCTGGCAATACAAAGTCGTTATTACATGGCGCGAAGAACATAGAGAATGAACAACGAATAAACATTTTAAAACTAGATGACGTACGGCGCCATGATTTTGACTGACCAACTTCCTGGACGTTTTGATAGTTCCCAAGGATTGCAAAATAGCAATATGACAGACTTCCTAGTCCATATTTATCCTCCAATGAAGGGAGACCACTTTTATGGAAGCTCGTGTAATTCTAATATAATTAAACAATCATGTGATAGAGTGCCTGCATAGCGGAATAAAATATTCTGTTTTCTCTCGGGTCTCCTGTTGGCTATTTTATACACACACGATTGGGCAAAATGATTTAGATTAGAATGATCATTTCCAGTATGTTAGGGGTTCTCAGACGATGAGATGTCAAAGACACAGAAATAACTGAGTAATAACTTTTTTTGTGTGGGGGAGGTTAATTAGCGGTATCCATGAGCTATTTGTAACCGCATATAACATACCCAATTGGGAGGCGCTTAAACTCAGATTTGGCTTCGTTACCCAAATTATCAATCAAACACGCTAAACACGTGCTTGGAGCACCAACCAAACAAGGATGCCAGAATAAACTCCGAATTAATTGTTAATGATCAAACTGAATGAATTATATATGACCATTTGGATCTGCATGTACGAGTATTATGATTTGGAATGATGGCAATACGGCTTTTTTCTATATTTATTGAGTTGATAGAGTTTTTTGTATTTTTTTTTTGTTTGGTCTCACATTTTGTAGCAAAGGGGGTGGGGTGGGGACACACCAATATTTTCAGTGCTTATGGTCCTGAAAGGCATCACATACTGATAGTATCAGATGATTTACTTTGACACTGATCTGACGACGCATTATGCGAATACAAATTTTGGTGTACACTGTTTGAATCAGAGTGCAAATTATACACGGATATATGCCCTAGACGTACTTTACCTCTTGATATAAAAATCTAATATTCTTAAAAATTAACAAACAATCATGGTAGACATTAAAAGAAATGAACTTTCCTCTTTACAGTAATTTACACGTGTTTCCTTTAGACCCACAACATAAGCGCTCACAACTTCATTATCAGTGATCATTTTTAATCACTTGGTCTAATTGGTTGGAAATAAACATAACTTTACAACTTTACTAGCCATTGTATGGAGCCTTAGTCTATAGTCTTAAGATATTCGTTGATTAAAGATACTAACGAATACCTTTTGAAGCAGGTCAGAAAGTTAGTTGTTTGGCCAACTAATTAAATGAGAATCTATTCCAGATATTTTGAAATGAAATAGCAAATCTTTTATGCCAGACTCGACCAAAAGAGTTTAAAACATAACAAAATACTATAACCACCTTATATACTGCCTTAGTTTCTAAAGTTTAGTACCACTTTTGGTCTAGGCCATATTTTAATATAGTTAATGCGATGTTCCGTAGTTATTGATTATTCTTACATTAAAATGGATGCGTTGTATGAACTGTATGAATGTGACATTCCTGATGTGTTGTTTTCCTGTTTACTCTAAACAAACGATTCTTGCATTTATATCGTGTGTTTATTGACTGCAAACATGCAATCTGTAAGTTTTATAAGTATAATCTCAGTAAACAGAAAAATGCTTGAGCAGGCAGATAAGACGTGCTCTATTGCTTTGATACATTTGTGTTTATTGCAATAGAAATAACGATGCACTCAAAGTGGATGTTTCAACTCGCTAGCTCTGCAGTAATCGGGTGTATTATCGTTTACATATCAGCCAAAACGCTGTTCAGAATCTCTGTTAACGTGACAGACTCAAGACCTAAAAGGTGCAGGTTCGAATCCTACCATCGGACCAGCTAAGGTCAGCTACCGTTCTTTGGGCAAGGCACTTGAGTTCAATGGCCTCGGCACTAAATAACATATTCGTGTTGCTGTGCCATCAAGCACCAAACCATAACCAGAATCCATAATTGTTTCCATTTTGGTGTTTGCTTTCTATGCATAAGCTCTTGCCATAACAACCGCACGAGTTATAGACCCTGATCTTGCTCATTATTTATTTTGATGATACGTGTTCAGTACTGGAAGTTGATAAGCTGTTAATACTTTTTGTATTTCTGCTGCCCGACAGATGGTGTAATATGTGTCATACCAATGATAGATTTTTCATCGGCCACGTCAACTTATCATTTGGTTGTTAAAAGTTTTCAATTTTTTTTAGTATTTAGGATAATGATAATTGTGTAGGTGTATAATATTCAAACCTTAGATTAAAACTGTCGCGAGTAACAGAAAGTCGCAACCGATCTTTATCATTAACTCGACACTGCCGTTTTGGTTCACCTAACACAGACTCCAATAAAGGTTTTAAAAAATTCAGCCGCGTTCTATGCGGGAATTGGAACTTTAACTCTTTAAGGCGGTTGTTCGAAGTTTGTTGTTTAGTTGAATTCGACAACAATTCTCGTGTTTCTAGCACTTTCTTTCTTGGAGGATGTTGTCTCTCTATGGATTAGGAAGGAAGATGATATAAATTATATGGAACAACTATTTACTCTTCAAATTTGTAAGGGTGAAATTCTGCCAAAACATCTTGAAGAACGTTGGGTGATACACGTCGTCGTCATCATTTCTGCCTTCTGGATGGAATAGTGTGACCGCTCCATGACGGTGGACGAGTCAAGCTTACATTAACTAGGGAACCACTTTTATTATACATAGAACCCCGACATAAGAGGATACTATAATTCAGTTCCAGATTCAATCCGAAAAGATGGAAGAGTCACGAAAGATTAATCTTCCAGTCATAGATGAAAAAAGATGGACTCGATATTAATTTTCTTAAGATAAACGTGAAAAAAAACGTTATGTTATGTGTGTGAAGAAGGAGGACATTGAGCAATAAAACATAAAAGAAAAGGAACATAACAGAAAGGAGAAATCAAGTTCACATACAATAGTAAAGATACCGGCTTTCATTGTCAAGAGAAAAAGACCACAAAGTGTATAGAGCGTCCAAAGAAAGCAGAACATGAAGAAAGGATGAGGTTTTGAAAGCAAAAGAAGTAGAAGAAATTCTACCTCATTCGAGATATTAAAAACGAATGTAAAGAAACAAAGGCGGAATCTAAGGGCCGAAACATTCAGCGAAATAATCGAGAAGAAAAATACCCCAAGATGTCATCAAGAAAAAAAAATGTTGACTTTTTGTAATTTTTTGAAATTACTGTGTTTCTTATCCCCGATTATATTTCAAACACAAACGACTTATATCCATATCTTGATTTAATAGTTTTTATTATTCATAAAATATTCACACACACACACACACGCGCGCGCGTTTGTTAGAGTGTGGAGTGTTCTTGGGTTTGAAAAACAACAGCAACAAGAGCAACACATCATAGACTTCTCAACATGAGCGTCATCTGCCTTAATCCTTTCCTACATTCATATCCTACTGCTGTTTTGATTGTGTTGGTCATTGATGCTGTAGCTGTCGTCTCCATGGTAGACTTTATAGTCAATATCATGGAGAGTTTTAATGTTTAGATTGTAAAGGTCTTTTTTCTTGGGTTTCACCAAAGAAATTTCATACATTTTTTCCTCAGTTGTTAGAGAGCTCGCCCAGAATGTCCCGCAACACAATGACAGCGTCTGCTGTTCTATGTTCACTTCCTTTATTCTGTTCGCTGCTAATGATTTTCAGCAACTCTTGTACTTTTTCTTCTTATTATTTTTGCACTAACGCCTGTTCTTTAGTATTTGTTGGTGTAAAAAATCGTCTCTAATTCTTCCTTCGGCTTCTTCTACGAATGGATATATTCTAGTAATGATAATAGCAATAGATGGTGCTGGTGCTGGTACTGGTGCAGGTGCTGGTGCTGGTGCTGGTAAAAATTCCTGAGATGATAAGAAGTTGCAAAAATTAAAACTCAAATAATTCTCTGGAATATAGTATACCATAGGTAGAATAATAATAGCAAATGCAATAGTAGTAGAACTGTTAATATGGGTATATGAATCCACTGCACTCTCCAACACAAAAGTAGCCATCTTTATTTGAGACATATTTCTAATATTAATCAAATAAAGTAGATTTCCTTTATGTGTTTCACGCTATCCATTACATATATTTTTTGACTCTTTTACTTGTATTTAGAACGAACATTATCTCACATTAATATATTTCTAACTTCTATGGTGCGTGTCCATATTTATGTATGTGATCAAATACCTTATCTTGTACAGACTAGGTTGACTCGGAAAACTTTACAGGAGATGCGAATAAAAATAATTTATAGTTTCTTCGTGACCCAAAGAAATGTTGAACGTAGACTGTTATGGTCATTATAATTATATAGTACCTTATAACCATTCAATGATACACTTAATAAGTTTATTCATAGTCAAGAAGACACGCTGGCGCAAAATATTTCCTGCTCATTCAATGGGACGTCGATTTGACAGCGAGGTTAGATCAGTTTTCCGATGCCATTCAACTTGCAAGATTTATGAACGTGAACTGGAATAATCATTTGCGTGCCATTGTGTACGTTAGGTTGCGAATACTATAACTGTACACAGAATTTCTAATACGATCAATCCAGTTCCACTGGAAAAAACTGTTTTTAGACGTACTCAATACTTGCAGCAGTTTAGAGAGTTTCTATGTGCACTTTCACATGACTGCTTAGCAAGGCTGTTTTACACAAAACGAGACCATCTTAATTAACGTATTTGTTGAAATATAACAATCATAAAATTCATGCCAGGAAATTATTTAATTGTCTTTGAGAGCTGCTTTAAAAAGGTGATAACAAATTATTTATCGGTTACATTAGCAGCCATAATACAAGTTTGGTATAGTACACTTACAATTAAATCATTTTGTAAAATACAATTTTAGACAAAAAAATTCTTGAAACAGAATGTCAACAATTGTTTATTTATTCAATGCGGTGAAAACACGGAACGCATATTTAAGATGATTATCTAAGCTATATGTAGCAATTGCGTTAAGTGACTCATTCAGTTTTAGTCCTCAAGTCACGTGCTTAACACTTCCTGCTCTAGGTGTCACCCAATAACTATATTGTACCAGTCATCTTTTTTTTAAATTAATATGTTAATATAAACCTGGTATTACACAAATAATATTATAGATTACAAAAGTCAGAGAAGTTTGGATGTTATTTTTGGCATTTTACGGTTGTGTCAAGTAAATCAGTTTTACACAAAGACACACCATCTTATACATGTGGATACGGTGGTAGAATCGAACTCACGCTGTTATCGTAATGAGTCCAACACCGTAACCACTGAGCCATCGCGGATCAACAAAAATGAGGTAGAATTAATAAAGCTTTACAGTAAGTGCATTGATGATGATGATTTTAAAATTTTGACGTGTGCAGCCATTCGACCATGTATGTCAACTTGATGGATTGGAAAGGAGCCATTATCCAACAAGATTTTCCTATAAGTATTTATAGTTCTCAAGGGTTGCGAAATGATCATGTGAGAGACTTCCTAGTCCATTTTAAACATCCAACCAAAGGAGGCCACTATTTGTTTGATATCATAAACAAGTCACGTGATTGTGTAACAAAGAGAGAGAGAGAGAGAGAGAGAGAGAGAGAGAGAGAGAGAGAGAGAGAGAGAGAGAGAGAGAGAGAGAGAGAGAGAGAGAGAGAGAGAGAGAGATTTAACCAATCAGTAAAACAAACGACAAAAAATTTAAAAAAATAAAAATAGCAACACGAGTTTATGATAGCCAAAATGATTAGATTAAAATGGTGATTTTGGCATACCAGTGCATCTCAGATAATGAAGTTTCGTAGTTGCCGATACCTTTGGTTTAAATTTGTCTTTTATGATACATGATTGTACCGTTGTATCCGTGTGCAACATAGACCCAGATATACCGTCCAGTGTGTTACACTGTTCTACTTACAATGTTGAATAATTTATATTGGAGAAACTCTTGCTACACACTTCGCGACTGTAGACCTGGGTTTATCTGGATGCGACTGTAGACCTGGGTTTATCTGGATGCGACTGTAGACCTGGATTTATCTGGATGCGACTGTAGACCTGCGTTTATCTGGATGCAACTGTAGACCTGGGTTTATCTAGATGCAGTATAGCCTGTCTTTCAGCTTTTATTTCGCAGTTTCTTGAAAGACTTAATGGACTGACAGTACTAAATATATGATAAAAATGGGAACCAGTCTAGACCTATCATAAACCTAAATCGTAAACCTAATGGGTGTGGTTGGCTGATACAACTTAATAAGTTGGTTTATGACGGAGTGATAATGAAAAGCAAAATTTTACTGAAACGAATCTTTAGAAAGTGTTATGTATTTGCAACTGGACAAAAGAGAGACAATGGTTTATTGGTTGAGTTTCAGTAGTTTGACAACAATTGACTTTAGAATAATCATTGAAGAAATAAGCATATGATTTTTCCGATACAGAATTTGAAACACGTTTAGATGTTTAACAAGCAAAAAGCACCCCCACTCCCAGAAAGAAAGATGTGCTTTGTGTTGTATTATGTACAAGAAAGCTGCATCAAGGATACATTTATATTGAAAAATATGTTTGATCATCAATATTTCGAAGTTTGAAGTCATTGAAGATTTAATGTCATGGTGTTTCCATAAATTTACTGCAAAAGTTCAATTAGAATCGTGAGTTCTCGAAACTCTGGGATATAAGTTAAAAATTAATTTTTGTTTAGGGCGATGCTGTGGCACTTTTAAAGAGTTTGGAGATACATATCATTGACAAAGGCGAGGGAATATTGGTGTTGCTGAATTTTAATGGACAAAATGGGAGATACCAAGAGTCTCTATGTTTTATGAGTCATACAATATTTCTTTTACTTGGTCAAGGTTATAACTCAGAATCTTTAAATACGAAGTCGAAAGAATCCCAGCATTATCAAACCACTTTGTTTCCGACCACTCAAAACTCAAATGCTTTCAACGTTCCTGTTGTGGAAATTATAGGCATATGACAAAAGCTGATAATGGAATAAACTTGAACCAAAGTAGTGACGAATGTTTTAGAATTAACAATAGCATATCACGGCGGTTTACCCATAATCCTCAGTAATACCAGTGACAACGTGAATGCAATATTTGGTTCTGAATCATCTTTGGAAAAGGCAATTCATTTTTCGAAGAAAGGTTTAGCAAAATTACAAACACATTTCACTGCCCTTTTTTGTTCATTAAAAAATACAAGTTTTAAATACCAAATACATTTTTAAATTTTCTAAGCATCCATTTCAACAAAGAATAACGATACACTTTATTTGGTATTTTCATTGGGGTTACATGCACAAAAGTGAAAATATTGATTTTATCGTGACAAAATATGTATCATTTGCTTCTTCAACGTGACAAAACAGCCTAGCAACATCTACATCTTGGCACGAATCCAATATTTGCTTTAATCTGTCGTTCTTGCAAGAATTCTCCCGTTGAATTGGGGCCTTGTAGTTTAAATACTGTGTGCAGTACTAGTTCAAGAAAAGTTAAAACATACGCTTTATACATCTATTTGATCCGACCAAATACAATCAAGTTAATTTCCGTCACATATATAACTTTATCCTTATCAGTCTCTTCTTTCGTTTCGTCTTCTAATTCACCATCTATCTATGTAAAGAGACGAAATATATATTTTCGATTTGTATTCCATATCTTTAGATACCAAAATGATATCCATAACAAATAAGTATTTTGACAGATATACAAGATTTTAAACACAATATTTAGGATTTATGGACACTAGTTTTTAGCAAATTAAGAAGCTTCATTTTATGTGGCTCCAAGTCTAAAATGTCAATATGACTTTTCTGATCATTGCTCAGGTACATATGCTATTTGGTACTTTTAGACATTTCTACTCTTTTGACACATACCATAAAGCCAAAAAATACAAAGATCCACTTGATGTACAAAAAGATGCGCCACGCGTTCTTGTTAGATGACGTTACAGAGTTCAACCCGTAATCAGAGAGCCCAATCTGTTCACTAATTTTGTACATTGCTATCAACTTCCTATTAGAGTTCTATGCATCATTCACGTTGCAGGTCATTTTGAATCGAATTGGAAAAACTACTCAGTAATCAATCTAATGAGAGCGACTGCCTAGATACACTTCCGGTATTGCTTTGGAAACGGCAAAAACATGATGTGAAAAGCCAATAAAGTTAACACATTTATGTTATGTGATACTACTGTACAAAAGAGTTAACTCATTTGTGTGATGTGATGCTACTGTATAAAAGAGTTAACTCATTTATGTGATGTGATACTACTGTATAAAAGAGTTAACTCATTTATGTGATCATGTGATACTACCGTACATCTCTTTTGTACTCCTACTTCAACATTGTTTGCAAGTAAACTTCACTTTCTAGTAATTGTCAACTATGGATCGGTTCGAAAGTTTTTACCTGGTGAGGATATAAAATTGTATTTTTAATTCTAGAAAGAGAAAATAATTCATCATGGTGAAGTGTAAGACGATATACAACAAAAAGCAATAAAACCTAAAAATATGATAAAGCTCTGTTTTCTGTTAAACTGAAAACAAAATGTAGTTTTTATGGACAAGGAAGTCATTGGAAGTACTGGCAGTGGCATGTCATACTTATTATTGTTTATAACGACTTAGTAACTCGACTTAGCAAAGGAGAAATTGCGAGATTCAGAGTCCTACGAGATACTAAACAATAATTTTAACGCGGTAAAACCTCAACATTAAAGCACTAAAGATGCATACATTATGTGAAAATTACGATGATAAAATTAGTATTGATTCTAGAATGGAATATCTCCAGACCCAAGCCTTTCCTTTTAAATTTTGTCTCTCTCGTCCCCCTTCTCCTTCGCTCTTTCATGACTACTTGAAGGCTTGCTGGAAGCAAAATTTATACTTAATTAAAATGTGTAAAAAAACAATTTATATAAGATTATATTTTCAATCCGTTTTAATTCTGATCTAAAGTCGATCATGAGGCGGCTTTGATCAGTAGCAGAAATGGCAAAGGCAGAGCCAATCCGAGTCATCTGATTCTGTCAATTAAAAGTACTTTTTATCAGATCTTGTTTTATGATAGAAATTTATAAACAAGTTTATACGAAACAAGGCAACCTGCTAAATGTACACAAAGCAGTAAATGTTACCAATCAGTCGGACCATCTTGTAACTAATCTCTGTTTCATTATTTGGTCCCATTTCCAACGAAAGGCTCCGTAAATTTTCCTCAGACTGAAAACATTGAGTATATTTCTTCATTACTTGTCTCTCAACTATGATATTTCCACTCAGCATTTCAAGGAGTAAACATAATCATCTTTAATCCTCTTACTTTATCCCAGAGTAAACTTTAAGGACTTTTTCAAATTTGAAGAATTCATCAACATTTTGTATTCAAAGGTGTTATTTTAACCGGTAGGGAATTTGCCTCTTCTATTT
Organism: Potamilus streckersoni; assembly: GCA_016746295.1. Taxonomy (NCBI): domain Eukaryota; kingdom Metazoa; phylum Mollusca; class Bivalvia; order Unionida; family Unionidae; genus Potamilus; species Potamilus streckersoni. Next base: position 190,193 of record JAEAOA010000029.1, read on the forward strand.
TACTACGATTGTTTACATAGCTAATAATTGCGACATTGTCAGAAGTACGATTAAAACGATAAAACAAAATCTAAACTTAAGGGGAAAATATAAATTTAGTGAAACAGGAGCCTGGACCTTGGATCGGACAGTAATAGGTTTAACATGCTCGTTGTGGGAATTCCTGCAGCACTGACTGTCAGCTGTGTTAAGAATAGCTTCAAGCATTATTTGGGTGTTTACTCAATACCTATGATCCAGATAATAATGGAAAGTTTAGACAAAATATCAACATAATGAAAACATAGGTCTAAGCAGCTTTATTATAGATAGTTCAAAATGATTGTTAACCTAATTGTATAAAAATGTATAAGAAAAGGAAAGAATACCACACGCATAATATAAAGAAATGATTATAAATTAACGAATTTTGAAGAATAATATTGCTCCTTTGAATCAGGTTACCGCAAAATTTATATGTACCAAAATTTTGAAATGTAAACGATGAGTGCCTTTGGCTAGTGTACGCTTTGAGTAAATAGTCAGACAAAAAAGTCAAAGACGATCTCTGAGTCATAGTCAGACAAAAAGGTCAATAACAATCTTTGAGTCAACAGTCAGACAAATAAGTCAAAGACAATCTTCACAAACACATGCAAATATAATGAATACAAATTGATTCATTTCTTAAGCAACATCATTTTCCTGTTGAAGCTTTATCACACGCACAACCAACGGGCACTGATTTAATCATTCCATTATATTGGTATAAGCCCGTTATAATGTTACACGTTTTTCTAACCACTGGCAAGAAAGACATGATAGAGCTACATCTGCCTGACGTTCTTCTACAGTTGATGCAACTACATTTGGCACGAGCAATATTCTTAGGAATTCTATTTTCGTCATGATGCATCTCTACGGACCAAGGACAAAGCTCTTGATCAGCTAAATTACCTTGGCGATGCAGCGTCCTTGGACATATGTCTTGTCCGTATATTAGAACTCTACGACTATGGTGGTCGTCGATGAAAATAGCCTCTTGCGATGATTCGTAATTTGGAACGATTTTGAATGTAAATTCGGTTTCGTACATGGTCAGAAGCTCTCTTCCTATAAGGTCTGTGACATTATCTGGCTCACTGCACGCGAGTACACGAACCTCGGCCATAACCAGATCTGATTTGCAAAGCACTGCCCAAAGCCATGATATCTGAAGAAAGAAAATAATTCTAATGTCAAAGTTTTTTTTTTAAATTTAATTTCATTGGTAGTCACATGCTAATCACTCAGCAGACACTTCGTCATGACGTGTAATGCGAATCCACCCTGAGTTTCCTTTCAAATTCCGTAAGAATGTATAAATTTACGTTTAAACATTGAATTCATAAATGTTCAAGATTTACTGAAAAATTAATCAAAGCCTAGTTATCAGATATTTCTAACACTATCGATGACAGCTGCATTAAGAATTTAAAAAACCTCCTGTTCCCTCAAGCAATAATGAAATCCCGCATAATGATCACGCAGTATTAATAACAATAAGCTAAACCCTAATTCCGTAACATATGAATACGATTCATGACATTAAACAGCTGATTCAAGTTTATATTTAGGTTATTTATGTCGTCTAACATGACGCTGGCTTGAACTATTGTATTAAAATCAAGAGACTAAAAGCACTTTATAACTTTGCATACCGGGAACTGAACTAATGATGCCGTCCTGTAAATGAAAACAGAATCTAAAGATCCATTAGAAGTTTATTGCTAGGATTTTTCAAGTGTGCCTCTGTATGTGTATATGTATGTGCGTGCGTGTGTATGTACACATGAGTTTTAAATAGTTTAAAATATTAGTGGGGGAGAAGTTTGTTCTAAAACTCAATTTACTCCATTTAGAAGCTGTACTAAGGAATATATATATATATATATATATATATATATATATATATATATATATATATATATATATATATATATATATATATATATATATATATATGCACACTACTAGACACTCTTCTTGGATATTAGGTGTAAAAGGCACATTTATAAACAGCCTTAATAAAATCTCTCCTGAAAACTGAACACTTACCACGATGCCTATAGAAGTCGAATTTTGAAAAATCATTTTAGTTTTCTTTATGCATCAGTTGAAATTTTACATGGGTCGGTTTGTTATCTAAACTTATGAAGGAAACCTAGACTTTATATAGCCGTCTATCGTTTAGTACAAACAATTACATTTTGATTTTATGGCGGAAAAAGACAAATTTAACTTTGGGCCGGATGTTAATAATAAACTAAATGATGAAATGTCCTAAAATATAGTTAGATCAAAAAAGAAATGTCCATAATTTTGACAACATAACTGTATGGCAAACTCACCAAGTCATATGATCATAATTATATCAATAATTGTTTTCAGAAATTGGAATTGTATTTAAGATAATGATTGGTGGATATACCCCAAAAAGAGACCAATCCTGACACCCAGAATAACATATTTGTCCTTGTACCGGTGTAATTATATCAGTCCTTTGAGACCTTTTTAAGAAGCAACAAAACTGAATTACATTTAACTTAAAAATATTTCTTCAATAATCGGAACTTAAGAAATTTTTTAACAGGACGTCATAAAATGACCTAGGAGTCAGCTGATGACAATCCTCTCCAAACATTAAATGATTGGAAGATATGTCGAATATCACCCATCCCTGAAGAATCCTTTGAGTTTCTCTATGATTGAGTCTTTTAACGGATATTCTTTCACAAACGTTTGTTATATTAATAAAAAGCAACAAGACTGAAAGATGTCACATTTATGAAGGTACTTCTATTAATTAAAATAAATATATAATAATTTTGTTGGCATTACGTCATGAAATAAGCAATAGTAATTTTGCCCAGTGATTTTATTTAGGAATTATAGATCGAAGATGGGTGATTGAATAGGCTGAAAAAGTTAACATTAGTTAAATTAACTCGTCTTTCGTTAACTTTGTCTTACGTAGATAACACTTTTGCCAGATATTGTAGCAATTATTTACAAATACAGATACTGAGTGAGAAATTTCATAATAAAATAAGACCAGACTATCAATTCAGTGCTTTGAACAATGTAAACAATTTTCATGTCATCACATAATTGCTAATGGGGCAAAAATATTGTAATTTCAATACGTTTAACGGCGTCTGTAGTTAGTCATGGCCTTGACATGAACGATTCTATCGTCAATGTACTTCATTTAGAACACTAGGAAGAACTGAATATTAGAACAGAAAAGAACATTATGAACAACTCAGTTGAATAGAATTTTTAGGGCCATATGCGCCTAAAGTATATGGGTAAGCCTTGATTACATTTAAAATCGCATAACCTATCGTATTATTGAAGTCAGGGTTACTTATTGTGAATATCATTCTGTGGAGGTCCCTAGGCAGTCGAAATCTCGCACCCTCCCCATCGCAAATTATCACCTAATACGTCAAGATCAAATCAATTCAATATAATTTTGATCCGTATTCGCGGGGCCCATAAAAGGCGTGGGGCACATAGGACGGTGCCATCTGCCTATTTGGTAATCCGGAACTGATATGATTTAATCGAACACAGAGTTTGTCTTGGGTGTATTTTATTCAAACAAATATGAAGTGTGCGTGTGCGTGTGCGTGTGTGTGTGCGCGTGTATTATTTGGATTGTTAACGTAGATTTAACAATTTTTTATTTTTCTGTCTGTGTAGCAGTTTATAGTTTATAGTGATGTCTAGCACTTGGGCATCATGCCGCGGATATGTAACATGATGTCCCACCCAGTCAAATTATCCTGACACCAGGCCGACCAGTCCTAACACTAATCTTTTATGAAGTAAATTAGACATCAATAAGCACAATATATATTCCATACATAAATAGTTTCAAACATTAGAACAAGTGTTTTGAACTAAATTAGAAGGAAACCTTACTATATAATAAAGTCCACTGTCATTATTACCCATACGTTGAGATATGGTAAAATGGTATATAAGCGTTACGTGCCATACATAAGCAGGATATACACAGTGTGATACAAGAATGAAAATAACGGTCGCATTTCTTTTTACGCTTTCTCGTTCCTTTTAACAAACAGAGGAAAAAGAAATATCATTAAAAGGAAGCAGTAAAAAAGCTAGTACAAATAATATACATTGTTATTAAGAATATATAAAATGCAAAGTATCCTTCTTAAAAGATAGTTTGGTCTTCACTAGTCATTCAAACACACTCATAACTCTTGTTAAATTTGTATCAGTTCATACGCTTTTATTTAATCATTATGACATTTCAAATTTTGTACAAATAATATAAAGCATACACTAACACAAATGCATTCTCAACTATAAATTTGTACTTTATCTAATTTTAATCTTATACAATGTTAACGCATTCTTAAAACACTCTATCACATACTAATTACTTTCAGGTCAGCCAAACTTACTTCCTTAGAAAATGTCAAGAACATTGGATGACTTTAGTCCAGAAGTAACATACTCTGTTACTAATGTGTTCTCACTTCGGTATATCCCGCTTTTTCGATGATTTATGACTAAGACAAAAGCAACCTTCCTTTATCCTGCACCTCTGTTTGATGGCAAACTTTTTTAACTAGATAAACGTTTACTATACTGTCTTAAGTATATCTATAACGTGTTTAATATTTGTCCATCATGGTCATTTGTAAAAAGTATGTTTGCATATGATTGTCCATGTTTGTACGTTATAAATAATATGACGACAACGCTTTTGGGGTCAAATTATTCTAACTTTGATGGAGTTTTCCAGTTTGAAATGGCTCACAACTGAGCATTATATTTGGATGAAGGTCAAGTGGGCATGTATATAAATGGAGATTTATTGCATAATTGTTCATTCCTGTGTCGTATCAGTCTTTTAGAATCTGTGGGCAGAGTTTCTTGTTGTGTTTGGATAAAATTCGAGAGGAATTATTTAAATCATACATTAGAATTACTAAAGTACTCACTGACTGGATAGATACATTATTTTCGGAATATTGAGAACTCATTCAAAGACATTCTGGACTACGTCATTGTGGAATATCTTGATAACGAAAGCGTTGTAAAATGATGATTATTCCTTGAATCACAAAGTTTGTTTGCCATTAAGTCTTCTTATCACCAGTAGTTTGGTTAAAAGAAACAGACCAATCTCATACGACTACTTTCAAATCTCAAGCTGGCACAATATTTAGAACTGAAACTCATCATATACGAATCAGAAATTATTATCTCTTTCTACATGCACTTATTGTAAGATTAAATATTCTAAATTAATCTTCTAGACTATGTATATTATTAAAATACAATTTGTCAAGATTTTGCGTCATAGCAAAAACTATTCTTCACCATATTCAGTCAGAAATAAAGGTATGATAAAAATACAAAGAAAAGAAGCTTATAACATTGTGATAAAGTTCTTAGCAATACACCTGGAAATCATCTTCGGGCAAAATATTATAGTCTTTATACAATTGAAAATAAAGTAACTGACTTCAATGACATCATTAACCCTCCTTGGAGTAGGGAAATAATTACAAGTCGGTCATATAAATCTGTTAAAGGGGTGTTTTGGTATGGATAGTCCATTTTAATTATTAAATTAAATATAGTTGTACCTGTCCCATATATTTACTATATCAACGAGGGAATGTAATCTGTCTGTATTAACCTAGACTTAATCCAACTTTGTAGTTTATGAATATTAAACAATCAAGACCAGAAACTTTCCACAGTAAAAAATGAAATAAAGGAGCATTTAGGATAATTTGAATACTTGCTTCCTGATCTTGAAACAGGAACAGATAAAATATATTATGACAATGTGATTGTTGATTTAACATCTGTGAAACAGCATCCTGTCATGATGAATCCTCACAAGCAGGTATATTTGAAGAAAGAGATTCTTTATTATTTTGGAGCATGATTTTATAGAACCTAGTAAAAGTAACAGAAACATAAAAAGTAACAGAAATTCACCATATATCATTGTGCCTAAACAAAATAACATATTTTGAAAGAGTACAAACTTTAGAAAAGTCAAAACAGATTATTTTCAAATATTATGGCTATGTAGTCAAAATACATGTGTGTTAAAATTTAAATTCTTTCTAATTCTTTGTTTCATTTTTATTTCATGTTTATATCATTAAAATTAATTATTTATTATGTTGATGATTATGTTCGCAGGGTCTGCTATTTTGTTAGAAACATTGTTTATTTAAAAAGTAAGTGTGACCCGCGTAAGCACGATTTTTGTATGACGGTTTTATTGCATGAATTAAACAGTCGGAAATAGCAATGCAAATGATTGGCTGCCACCACGGTCATTTCTAATAATGCTTGTTGACGTTCCATACTAAGTTTTCGATATTTCTAATTCTTCATGATTTCTTCATGCTTGTGCATGGGGTGACATATTAGTTTGCTTCAAAATGCTCAGGTAGCTAAGAACTAGTATAGAGTCATATTTTAACATTTTAGAGTCACATCAAAACATCTAATAGAGTTTCTAATATCTTAAGGAAAAAGGTGCTCAGCTTCTGGAAAGTGTTGTTCGTTCGTACGTTTGTTAAACAACATGTGTCTTGTCGTTAATGGTGAGAGCTGTACTTCATAAACCTTTTAAAGAATAATTATTTTCCCTGGAGAACTACACTTTGGATAAAGACTCTTGCTGAATTTATTCTAAATTGGATAAGGACAGTACAATCTGTGATTCACAGTAAAAAATCTGAACATTTGTGTTAACCTTCGTCTGATTTTATAATCCGCCATCATGGAACGGAATTGAGATTCAGGCTAACTCAATATAAAACTGTTTTGTCAAAAGACTTACATGTTTTCACAATTTTAGGACAAATATTTTGGATCTTCTTCGTAAATCGTAAGTCTTGATTCATATTTTTACCTTTCCACCGTGTTTGCTAGGGAAATAAATTATTTTTGTTAATATTTACAAAGCTCGTAGTCTTCGCTCTTTTCTTTATGTCACTTTAAACAAGCTGACACGTAACACAAATGTCAACAATAGATGACTGCACTGAAAAAATTGGAAATTCAAAATATGTCATCAAGTTTGACCTGTTGAAGGGATTTTGGCAAATTCCACTCACAGAAAAGGCAAAAGTAATTTTGGCATTTGGTACTCCAGACGGACTTTACCAATGAACACGATGACGTCTAGTCTCGAGGACTGAGATACTTACATCAATGTTATCATCATCAACAAACGAAACTTGGAATGGTCACATGGAAACCATACGGAAATTGCTTGATTACTTAGGAATGCAAATTTGACAATATTGGTAAAACTGTGTGCTTGTGTTACATTTAGGCCATATTGTAGAACAAGGTGAAGTCAAACCTATAAAAGTTAAGGTAAAGGTTTTCTCTAATTACCCAGTGAGTATCATTGCAAAGCAACTGCAGCAAATATTTTGGTAAGGATTTATATTATTAGAAATTTCGCATTGATTTCTCCATAACTGCTTTTCCATGACCAATTTGTTGATCAAGAAATATAAGTTTCACTGATCTGATATCAATTATTTATATAAAATGTCAGTTAATACAATGATTTTGATTCAAGAGGATACAAATGGGATATGACTACATAATGTTTAACATGTTTTTATGACATTAGCTCAAATTCAAGGTTTAACATTATTTACATGCTTATAATTTTCTAGAAGTGATCTTGTTGACAATTTAATGTAACTTTCCATTCGAAATAGGGAATTATAGAGCATTCTGTTGCGTCATACGTCTGGTCACAGTTTACATATTAATATGGGTTTAATTTTCTCCATTCATGCTATAAGATTAGATGTTTTTATTTGTTTTCAGAAATAATCTGAGAGGAGTCATTTGTTTAAAAAATATTCAATTGAATTAAAATGTGCTCACTGACTTTTTGGAACAAAACTCTTCTCTGGAATTATTTTGAACTCATTCAGAGACGATCCGGATTATATCAATGCGGCATATAAAGATATTCATGATTATTGAATTTCATTCTAATCACTCTCAGCTTTTGTGCGTTGATAGAAAATTTAGGATTCTACAGTATTTAATTAACAGTTCTTTAAGTGTCTTTTAAATTTTTACTTTATATCTAGAAAAAATAGTTGATGTTTACTTAAATTGTTGTTTTCACTTCTTTTTATTACTTAGTTTAAGACCTTGAGTCGAAATACAACACAGTGAAGTACAAACGTAACAGGATTCACATCTACGACGTTGATAGAATTACATATCTCTTACAGTGCTCGATCTACATGCCATCTAACGTGTAGAAAATTTGTTTTATAATAATCCACAGAATGAAGCATGTCATTAGAATACGATATAGTTTTTGTGCGTATACACATGTTAAGCGTTTCAGTCATCTAGTTAAATTAATTAGTGTGAAATTGATATAAATTTGAGAGTTATGGCTTCATAAATTACGTATTCGTAGACATAAAAGTCATCAATAAACATTTCGCTCACTTTGACATGCCACACAACAGCAACATCTGGTTAGATTCATCACTTCAAAGTTCCACTACATATAGTGGTGAGCGGAGATTCGATGTTTGGGATTTCATCGTCATTGTTAGAAACATGTACATCATGAGATTAGATTCCAGCTTATTGGAAAATCATAGCTCAGCTAATTTTCCGATCAAGCATATAAAAGAATGTCAGAACTTATATTGAGATTTCGAGGTTTATCACCTTCATCAGTCATGTTGTACAAGATCTATAACGCCTTTTTTCTTTGATAATCTTTTCTCTTTCTTTTTGCTTCCTAACTATTGCAATTATTGTTTTAGTTATATTAAAATAGTTTTCTTTAGCTGTTTTACGAAAAATGAATATAGGTTTTTTTTACAACTATTTATTGAAAATAAATTTTAAAAACACTCAAAAATATAAACATGTATTTTCTTCCGAGTGACGTATATTATTATGTAATTAAGATACATAGACAGGTTGGTTTACATATAATACAATTTATACCTCTGAAAATAGTGTTAGGTGATTAGATGTTTTAAAGTCGCACTTGCCCTTAATGGAGGTGCTAACTCAAAGAAACTTTGGTTTATTGGTTACATTGTCTCGGTTGATTGCAAGTTCTAGCTTAAAAAATGGAATAATTGGTTAGTTTCTCGTTGAGATCAAATAATATATAAATATTTTACTTCTAATTGGTGACCGCCGTGCCCTTGACAACATAACAATAACAAAAAAAAAATAAAATAACCAAACTAGCTTTACATAGTCAACATTTGGAGATATATGTGTGTGTGAACATTTGGAGATATATGTGTGTGTGAACATTTGGAGATACATGTGTGTGTGAACATTTGGAGATATATGTGTGTGTGAACATTTGGAGATATATATGTGTGTGTGTGAACATTTGGAGATATATGTGTGTGAACATTTGGAGATGTATGTGTGTGTGAACATTTGGAGATATGTGTGTGTGTGAACATTTGGAGATATATGTGTGTGAACATTTGGAGATATATGTGTGTGTCAACATTTGGAGATATATGTGTGTGTCAACATTTGGAGATATGTGTGTGTGAACATTTGGAGATATGTGTGTGTGTGAACATTTGGAGATATATGTGTGTGAACATTTGGAGATATATGTGTGTGAACATTTGGAGATATATGTGTGTGTCAACATTTGGAGATATATGTGTGTGTCAACATTTGGAGATATGTGTGTGTGAACATTTGGAGATATGTGTGTGTGTGAACATTTGGAGATATATGTGTGTGTGAACATTTGGAGATATATGTGTGTGTGAACATTTGGAGATATATGTGTGTGTGAACATTTGGAGATATATGTGTGTGTGAACATTTGGAGATATGTGTGTGTGAACATTTGGAGATATATGTGTGTGTGAACATTTGGAGATATATGTGTGTGTGAACATTTGGAGATATGTGAGTATGAAAGTACCAACAAAATATTTGAGAGAAATACACAATTTGAGGTCGACGTCTGTAAGACAAAAGAGCAACGGAAACAATCTTTACTAAAAATATAATTATCACATATTAATCACAATACTGTATATGCTTTTGAACAAAAGACTAAACTTTGAAATGAGTTTAGAGTTTTGGGTTCATTACATCATGATTCCGTAAGGTAACGTGTTTTACCTTCTCAACCAAAATTATCATAAGAACTCAATAACTATTGTGACGCTACAAATCTCCTGATCGTATGACATTAGTAAATTTATGTTGTCGTAAATTTTCTTCTCACAAAGTAAACAAAGTACATCTCGAAATGTTAAAAATACATTTTAATGTTTTTTTTTAAATGCAAACATTTTCTTCGTTTTTCACGATCTTAAATGAGTATAGTCTTGTTCTTATCGAACACACAATTCTTAGAGTTTTTTGTTTTTAGCAAGTCAAACACGTTAATATTTTGATATTCAAGTGTCTCAACATGTTAGGTTTTCATTATATGTAAAGGTTTTGTGTCTCGGTGCATAATTAATCTGTATCAATACATATGAATCCTTATTGGTCACGACTAGTCTCATTCTATCACCATATTTGCTTTCCAGTTTGTTATAGTAATAATTATATCTGAACCATTTGGTAACTCTAATACAGTAAATCAATCATATATCGCTGTTTCTTTTTCCCACTGACTAGTACTAACGTATCATCTGTTTTTGTTTTCTTGGAAGTAGTATAATTTTAAAAAAAATGTTTTAGGCGATTTTTAAAAAAAAATAATAAGAAACGTATATTTATCTGCATATATTTTACCGCTGTTCTCTTTATCAAATTCGCAATGTTTCCCGATTGTACCATTAGTTCTTTTTTATGACCGTTATTGTCTTTGTGCCTTGTGTCTCAGACTAATAATCAGCTCTATGTAATGATAAAAGTATGGTCCTTGTCCCAACAAGACACTGTGCATTTGTTAAATTTTAAACCCAAAATACGTAAAGTTTAAGATTTATATAACGTAATACATACTTCGATATATTTTCAATGTGGATTATAGCTGTTTTATACCCTAGTAGTTACCAATCCCTTTTGTGTTCAAGGAATATCAATCACTTGTGGTTGTCACGGGTTAAAAAGTCCATGTCTCTGGTTAAATTTACGCCAACCTAATTTTCCAAATTATGGCAAAAGTTAATCAAGGGTTATATTGTCCAAAACTGCATTACATCCTTGCCGGGACAATTCAAGAAACAATGATCAATTATATGCTTACACAATATTCGATCATAAAGTATGATTTGAAAAAGAAAAGAGCTATTACTTTTTTGCTTAATTTTCAAATGAAACAAGAAGCAGAAAATATGGACCTACCAACTGTAGGGTGTCAAGAAATATGGACATACTAACTATAAGGTTTCAAAATGTGAAAATTTATTAAGATATATGACCTAACTGGAAAAATATTGTTAATGAATATGCATTGCAACAACTTTTCCATTAGATCTGTTATGACGACGTTTTGGTATTTTTGTCGATTCAACTCAATTTTATGATTATGGTCTGGATTTATCTACAAGTAACTTACATCGGATTCCAGTAGCGTCTGGCAAATTAAATGTATTGAAGTGTGTTGACACCGGCATGCGTGTTTCTTTTCTGTCATTGAATGATTCAGATCATAATGTGGGAAAATTATGAAGCCTTTCAATTGCAATTATCGAAAAGATGCTATGGAATTTAATATTTGATTCATTTTGAGTGCAGTAAGGAGGATGTAACTACACTTGGAATATACTCGAAATTACAGTACAATTTTGAACTGTGATCAACATTGAGATCCCATAATATGGCTCATGTAATTCGAATTTGCAGAACTAGAAAAGTACATTCTAAGGAAATTCAAGATGTAAAATTGTAAGGATATTTTTGCTATTTTTAATTACTAGCTAAAGAAGACAGTTTATGTCTTATTAATTTCATGCTATTGTGACGACCCTGTATAGCGTCTATAGCTAGCCTAAATCTGAAACATTGTATCAATAATGTTAACGCGGAACGTGCCAAAGCAGTTTGTATGTGTTAGTCTATGAAACAGTTGATGTATGTGTCAGTCCATAAAACACCTGCTTTAGTTCATTCATAAAAAAATTACATTATAAAATAGTTCCTTTATCGCGTGCATATGTATCGACGTTGTCGATTTTTTTTCTGTATGAACAAACACCCAGTGTGCATGATTATACAGTATTTAGTGAACGAATGTCCAGTTTTCCAGATCCAAATCACCAAACAAGTATTTGCCTGTTTTAAAATAACGTTTTCACACTGAAATGAAGTAAAGGCATAGTCATTTGCAGCCTTGTTCATCATAGTGCATGCATTGCATGATTTTATGATCTGATGAAACTGAATTCATTTTAATTTTAGTTGTAGTTATTCAAGTGATTGTTGTGGTTTTCGAGCTATGAGTTTGACTGTGACTTTTCCTTTCTACACGTAAAATGATTGTTTGAAAATCGATACTTTTATTTGAATGCATATAGTTTCTGAATTTAACTGCTAAGATATTTTTAGGCATGATAGTTATGTGGTGACTATTATGCAGCCTATTAGTTCGTGTTCTGGTGCAGTTTCTGGTACTGAAATAAAATGTAAGCATTTACTACATGAATTTTTCTTTTTCAGGTTTGTTTAGTTTTATGATACCAATTTTGAGATGCATCTTTATTCCAGCCTAATGACAATTTTAGTCTTTATAATCATTAAGATCACGATATTGCAATATAATTAACATATTGTCCTATTTTTATTTCCTTTTCAGCTAATCCAACTGGTTTCATGTAGTTTTTCTCAGTTTTTCTCCGCGGAATTCTACTATATCCGATTAACAATATTTTATCCATATGTGGGTTTTGTACAATTTAGTTTAAAACTTTTCCCCTCTGCCTATTTTTGAACGACACATTTCTCGATCATTATGTAATTCTATGCTTCACGCATGCGCCTAGTGACCTTGTGACTAATCTGTGTATACCATGTAACATTTGTTTATCTGCACAATACTAGTATAAGAAATTTTATGAAATCTACATCCTAGGTTGACTGCTATAGTGATCTGTAACTTTGATTTATTAAACTCCCCAACCCTTGCCGGTCAACATAATTTTTAATTTTGATTTAAAATGTATGTCGCATCCGTGATGAAAAAACACATAAAGATGATTCGCCTTAAAATGCTGATAGGTATTAAACTTTTCCCATATTCCATAAACAAAAAAAATAAATATGACTCAAATAAACAATAAAAATAAATATGACTCCAAATTAGGTAAATCCCAATTTTAACAAAATCAAAGCAACTTGATGAATTTAAGCAGCACTATTATACTTTAGTGCCAATTCCTTTTGTAGCGATTACAACGTTTGTTTAGTAGTTTTAATCAATGAAAAAATGAAACTTCTAAAGTTAATTCGAAAGACACCTCCAGATTTAATGACTGGCAATGACTATTAATATCAGATTATCGTTTACCAGTATATTTCATATATATATATATATATATATATATATATATATATATATATATATATATATATATATATATATATATATATATCTCTGTGTGTGTCTGTGTGTGTGTGTGGATGGATGGTTGGTAGGGTGAATATCTCTATGAGTAGGAGAAGAAGAGAGAGAGATAAATGGGGAAGTGGTGTAGTACTTGTACAGGCAAATAGCCAGTATGTACATATCTTATCAGCTATTGTGTTTACTTGTTTTCTTTCTTAAAGGGTGGCAATACCTGCGCGAAGGAATGAGATGTGCTTATCAGTTTTACTTTATTTTCTTTGGTGGGTGGTTAGAAAGAACACAAAACAACAAACTTTCAACTGGGTAAAATCTTTTTTTATTTCATTTTTTGTCTAATGTCAACCAAATTAAACAAAGAGATATATATATATATATTAGATAAAATAGATAGATAGTATGAAGAAACAGAAACATAATTATCAACTAGCATTTAGTATAGACATTAATACCAAATTTTCGATTTAAAAAGGGAAACAACGTTGAAGAGTTATAAATAGAGATATGCCATAGGGTTATTGTGTTAATGATTTTTATTGTTTTAGCTAGCATATTCACTTTGAGATTTAAGGACACGGTTTGTTTAGAATTCCTGAGGTATATATATATATATATATATATATATATATATATATATATATATATATATATATATATATATATATATATATATATATATATATAATATTGAGGAAAGGTGTAAGTAAATGTTGCAAATAATAATAATAATAATAATAATAATAATAATAATAATAATAATAATAATAATAATAATAATAATAATGGTCTTTGACCATAGAAAAGTTTGCAATTTAATGAGGCATTTGATACTTATAAAAATAAGTCTAATATATTCATTAAATTTATAATATAAAGCTGTTGGCATTTGTTGATTTTTACATGATATACAAATAGCCTCTTCCTATCTCTACACGTCCACTTTTAACCGGCATGAACATCCCACAGGTAATTCCTCCACATCCGCATGATATTCAAACTCCATTTCCTCAGGTCTAGAAACAGAAATGTTGCAAACTTTTCTAACAACTGGTATATATGACATGACTTCAGCACAGACTCCCTTCTGTTCACACGTTTTACAGCTGCATCTTGCTCTCACAACATTTGACGGAATTCTGAGTGGGTCGTAATCGAGTTCAAAGTACCAAGGACATGTGGAGGTAGTGTGCATCATTTCGATATCATTACTAATGTGGTGACTGCATTGCCTGTTTCCCGACAGCCACATCCAGTAATCTGGGTATTGTTTATATCTCCTTTTATTCAGCAAGGAATTTTTATAAACCTCGTCTATGGTGAGAAACGTATAATCAATATGATTTAATGTCGGATCGTTGATAAAACGTAGAAACTCGTTTAGAATCAGTTCAGAATAGTTTAGCGGTTCTTTGCACGTGAAATACTGAAATGCAGTACATCTTGGGATGTATATTATGCCATGTTGTAGGAGAAATATGGCGACCTGAAGAAAAGTAAATAGACATTGTTTGATATGGTTTGAGATAAAATTAGTTGGTGAAGCAACGATTACTGCATAATGACAGCATTAAGAAAAGTAAATAATTCATGAAAAGAACTATAGACATACAAAGATAAAGAAAATAATTAATAAATCACATCTGTTGGCAAACATAGTTGACCTAGATCTCACTAATAATTATTGTTGTATATGTACTACTTCAAAGACACTTTGCTGTAAATGCAAATTTAGCGGTAAAATTTCTCAATGTTATGCAGCAACTGAGTTTTTGTACGAGTCTGACTAATATTCAAGCTTTCCTACGATTATGACCAATAGTCAAGCTTTTCTACGATTCTGACCAATAGTCAAGCTTTTCTACGATTCTGACCAATAGTCACGCTCTTGCAAACAATGTGCCATATTCGTGCATTTCTGGAAAACAAATATTGAGAATATTTATATTTTCAATAGTTCTATGAAAAAGACGAGTTTTCTGCTCTTTTTTAAGAAATACTCGTGTTAAGAGAAAATACATATATATACTAAAAAGTTTGGATGTATTAAATTGTTTAATTCCAATTAGCTTCCTTCAAAGCTAGAAATTTAAATTATCATCTGAGAAAGACGGATATCAAACAAATTCTTTTGGTCGAAGTCATAACTATTCGATTTGATTCGGTTGCTTTACATAATAGAAATGGCTGCAATAATAGAAATGGCTGCAATAATTTTCATTGGAAAAAACATATATGACTTGATTGAACATGTTGCTCTAAAAAAACGAACTATAAAATATGTCTAGATTTAATTTTACATGAAAAAATGCTTACTCTTTCCATTCTGAAATAGACTTTTGTTGCAAATAAATATGTTATACAATGTTTGATGTGAGTGCATGAATTGAAATAATATAATTTACTCATTTTCCCATTCTTATCCGAAACTGAAAAATCTAATTTATATGTGAAAACATAAAATGAAATCAAAAGTAACGAAAAGCTTTAGAGGATTCTTTACATTTTAGGAATAATTACAATTTGAAGTTCAATCAAGCGTTTGTGGAAGATATACAAAGAATCTTAATTCGAACATAATACCGCCACATTGATTACTAATTTTATGCAAACTGAAAGGAAAGTGAATATAAGTCAAATAACGTTAAAAGTATAGCTAATCTGTCTTATACATCTCTCTTTGATATGATATTATAGGATACTTACAATCAAATTACTCTGGCCAAGCATGTTATTGGACTTTTCTAAATTGATTATGAAATTGAAGATCTCATCAAAATTTATATAGCAAATATGTAGATCCTAAAATAGATGTCGGAAAATCCCCGAATCTAATTTTTTAAATGATAGTTAAACTCTAAATTGGTTGTGTATATTTCCGGTTGAGGCAATAGACCAATTTACTCACATTAAAAATTAAATGAATGATCACTTAGGCTTTGCTACAAACATGTTTACCGGTAGTATTTGTTAAATGGAGAAGGTGTAAACTAATGATTGGTCTATAATTTATCAATAGATTTGTACGCCTATGAAAAGTTACAGATGGCTTTAACATTTGTATTAGACTTTTGATCATGATTTATTTAAAGATTTACCAATAACGGTGAAGACGACATGGAAGTAATAAACCACCCAGTTATAGAGCCGACTATCACACGATACCTTTCAAATTACTGACATTTGGTAACTTCCAGTAGACTATTATTAATGCTATTATTTAATAAGGACTGAGTTCATGAGAAAGTGTCTATACTTGAAAATCACTTAGCCCATTTTCAATTTAATAATCGAACTAGGTGTCGGTCTAATGCTTCAGTCAAATACTCCAGCAATGTTAAAAATCAATAGTCAGTTCGTAAATACTAGATTCAGATCATGTGTTAGCTATCACCGATTAATTTCTATGTACAATAATAATAATAATAATAATAATAATAATAATAATAATAATAATAATAATAATAATAATAATAATATAATCAAGAAAATATCTATAGTGATAATAATGATCGATATTATTATA
Organism: Potamilus streckersoni; assembly: GCA_016746295.1. NCBI lineage: Eukaryota > Metazoa > Mollusca > Bivalvia > Unionida > Unionidae > Potamilus > Potamilus streckersoni. Next base: position 207,319 of record JAEAOA010000029.1, read on the forward strand.
ATTATTAGTTTTATAGTGCTATACATACATGCTTATTACCTAAAGAATGTCCATGATGTCTATTCGTGTCCTTAGTAACACAAAATAAATCAAAATAACCGGAATAGCATTTACACCTAATATAAATTAAGTTTTATTTTATCGCAAAAATACTCATCAAAGCTAAAAGGCTTCGTCGTATGAATGCCCCTGGCCCTAGATACAAAATCTCTGTATTATTCTATGCCAAATTATAGATTCAGTCATTGGGATGACGACAATAATGATCATTATCAAATATCTTTTGGTAGAACGAATATAAGTAAACAGATGGTATATTATACAAAACACGTATTGTGAAACCATGATCGTCTCTCATGAATTGAAAGACACAGAGGATGCACGAAATAATGAATGAAAGAAAGTTGTTGTAAGAAACGATTATAACATGTAAACATACGGACTGAAAACATATATTATCATTAGACACTCATGTTATATCGTCTTCTTTCTTCCCTTGATAGCACATAGGATGATAACTGTTGAGAGGCATCAAGTACTATTTACTATTTCTTGCATCACATCAAATAGTCTCTATCAATATGGTTTTGATTGCGGAAACTAATTAATGTTTGACTCCTCAATGGAATTGGACACAATAATACCTTTCAGATACAAAATGTTTTCATGGGATGAACTTGTTCTCTTGGGACGAATTCGTTAGGTTTTATGTAAAGATGAAACTATGATCCATCTAAATTTGGTGGGATAATCATATTTGGTAGATTTTGTGTCAATCTCTGCTCATCTACCGAGAATCAAACCAGAGTTCATGGGTTAAGGCAGCCATCGAATTGGCTCAATTTTCCCTGACTATACCCGCTGGTGTATATTTGTAAATTTCTGTAGTATCTTCTATCTGCCTTGGTTTCTATAAGTACGTATTTTGAATCAGAGTTTACTGCTGGTTCTCCATGCGAGTGTATCTGAAAAGCACAAATGTTTATGTCCACGATTAGTTTTCTATCCTTTCTGCGGAAATGTATTAAACCTATTATGTATTATTAAACAATGCCTAGGATATCGTCAATTTCGGGGGATTTAAACTTAATACATCAAGTAACATATTCAATCAAAGTATGTGCATATGCGGTGTCTTTGTTAATGACTTGGATGAATGCTAAAGTTATAAAAGCTAAGTACTCTCCACACAATACATACCACACTTGATATAAATACCAATTAAAAGTTTTGCTGACCACATATCATGTGGTATAAAAGAAAACAACGTACCGATTCTGGTTTATAATCATATATCTATTAGACGATAAGCTGAGACAATTCTTATATCTTATTATGCCAGCAAATGAGTTTAGAAATTAGATGCTGTCTGATGTGTGAGGTACATGTTAAAGGGATGTTGGACTGTTTCATTTAAAATCACCGAGCCAAAAGAAACATCAATCTCTCTCAAGTGGGAAACTTTAATAAGTATGTCCTACCAAGTAAAAATATTGAACTTAACATAGTAATGCAAACATAGCTAAATAACTGATTTAGGATGAAAAATAAAATGCATTGATAAATTTTCCACCAATATAATTATTGAATGTCAACGACAATGTTACAATCAGTCGAATTTAGAAGGCATTATTTCAATATAATTTAAGACAATTTTCTTAATTAACATTAATTCTACCCACATAATTAGTTCTGGAAAGTAAATAGCTAATCTCTTAAGAAAGTTGTTTTTGGAAATTTTCTTTAAATAGCTGCATCCAAGATTCAGTTATATTCGCCCTTGGCAATGTTTGTAACGGTATGTATGTATGTATGTATGTATGTATGTATGTATGTATGTATGTATGTATGTATGTATGTATGTATGTATGTATGTATGTATGTATGTATGTATGTATGTATGTATGTATGTATGTATGTATGTATGTATGTATGTATGTATGTATGTATGTATGTATGTATGCATTAGTTCATTGAGAAAATTGACGGATTGTATGTAATTAAATATTCAATATGTTGAATTGTATAGGGATTTAGGAATTAACCCTCATATACAGATGTGTCATATTTCTTAGGATATATGAACTAATTCTCTGTAGGATGATATTCGCTATTGCGAGTTAATGACAAGTGTATATTTAAATATGATTTCGCAATATCTAAATGATCACGCAGGTTACTCTAATGTAGCTAGATTTTGTGGATATTATGCCTAATGAATTGAGCATTTATTTTATTGAACTGCACTGACTAGCTAAATGTAAGTAAGACGTGTACCAATCTATGTTGGTATATACGTCCGCATTTGTCTGTAGAAAGCACGTGGGAATCTATGATGAATTGCGCGCTGAGTGAAATAAACTTCGAGCTAAGGTTATTCGTACTGAAGTAACGGTTCTTACCGAAACACAGAGCCTAACTGGATAGTTATTCGTTAAGATCACATTATTTCTGAATTTGTACAGTGCAATTCAACTGTGCGAATACGAACCAATATAGTTATATATATATATATATATATATATATATATATATATATATATATATATATATATATATATATATATATATATATATATATATATATATATATGTAGATGAGTAGTTGAATTTGTCTAGCGTGATGTATACTATATAGTTACGGAAGCAGCTTTATAATCCAAGTGAGAGGAAGGAGAAAGCAGGGATAAGTAAAGGAACCCGATGAGACAATGGGAAAACACACATCTACAAGAGGTCGGAATAATCAAAGGTCGAAAGAGGACCAATGCACACGCATTAAACGAGGAAACAAGTCGAGAGGAAACAGACATCAGGTGATGCTGTCTATGCCTGGGAATTGCACTCAGAATTCAACATTCGTAATATAATACAAATGGAACAATGGGACTAAATTCTGTCACTGTAAATAACTTGGATAGGAAAGTGAGTTTTAGTTATGCATTAACTGTTTGGAAAGTGAAATTTGGTTATGCATTTATAGAGTACATTTAATTTAGTAAATCTGTTGGAGAACGTGATTTTCATTTGATTATATATTAATTGCTTAAAATTTTGTATTTTTATTTATTGATAGGGGGCTCGTTGTTTTTTTTCTTTCGATAATTTACTCGGTTATTTGTAACGTTCAATCTATTCGTCCACACTTGGCAATAACACTGTGGGAGATCATTTCCTGACTATTGACGTCGAATGAATTAAAGAGGGTTCTAATGTTTTAAAACTACCCCGTTACAATGTGCCAACTGTACGTATGTAGTTAATTTTTAATTTCGTCATTACCTGCAGTAAGTATTATATTACCTCAGCTCGGACTTTTTTGTGTTCGATGAAGTATTACGGTAATAAACAAAGTATGTGTCAAATGTATGTCATTTTTAAAGAATAATAAAATCAACGTTTTATCAAAATTAAAACGTCTTTATTTTCAAATATGAATACTAGCATTAATATAAATATATAACAAATACCAGATATATGCTAACAAAAACGTATAACAGCAAACACACACTCACATTTGACATGGGAAAAAACATAAAAACCTATTTAAATCATTCATTTATAATACATATTCAAAACCGTTCCGCTGGTCTAAGTGGTTAGAGCGTCCGCCTCGGATGCTGGAGGTAGCGAGTTGGATTAAATATGATTTGTTATGTCATAGATGTATATCAATACAATAGCTGAAATAGTTTAAGAAATATAGTCATAACGCATCTCTGTGCTCTTCTTGATAGACGTTTATTATATTGTCTTCACTTATATGGGTGTAGAGTCTATTAAAAAAGGAACAAAAATGTGTGAATTAGTGAACTTAGTTTTGTTGCGGTTACGTTTTCCCATGTTTTTGTAAATAAACAAAAGTCTTTTCCCCTCCCCCAAGGAAAAACTCAGCAATTTATCGGTATTTCTGCTTTGAGACGGGTCAATTGTCATATTTAACACTGAAACGCAGCATTAAGTGAGAACTTCAAATTTGTGGTTCGTAACAATCACAGAATGTCCAAAAATTGAAAAATTGGTATCCGCCTAATAAAACTGAATACATAATAATTTTTCTTTCCATTTCAACAATTATTTGAATCGCAGGCTAGGCAAATTAGATTCTCTGCACATGATCTCAATATGCCCTGCCCTGCTAAAGTTTTCCACACAGAGCCTTTGTTAATTTTTTTCATTGTCTAGTTCCTAGAATTTTGTTCAGAAAGTTATTTTACCTTTGAATTATTTTAATTCAATTTGCATTATTTTTTAAAAAACAAATTCAAAACCACTTTTACATGTTTCGCTCACGTTTCAAGCTGAAATCTGAAAAATATTCCCATTTCAAGATATACACTTTGAAAACAATTATGCTTAATTCAAGAGCTATTATTTTCATTTTAAACACAAATTTTTGAAAATCGTTTATAATGTTACCTTGCTTATGTATCTAACCTGCCTTTAAGTAGTCCTGATGTCAATTTCCCCAAATAGCTTTTCTGTTACTTATCACTTCATTCAGTAAAACTAGCTATATCATCTTAGAAATTATATGTTTTAAAGGCAATCTTGACTGGACGTTTGAAGGTCAGAACATATTTCCTATAGCTGTATTATGCAATAAAGCTCAGTTACGTCAACACATCAATACAATTAAATGTCGAACAGTCACACAAACACATGATTACAATTTGAGATCATTATGAAGATTCAATAAATAAAGCATGACAGTCTCTCTCTCTCTCTCTCTCTCTCTCTCTCTCTCTCTCTCTCTCTCTCTCTCTGTAAGCGAACATCTCTTCCATTGTAAAGCTGACTTAACGCATTGAATAAAATAAAAGAAAACTGTCTTAAATGTCTATTACAACACTAAATATTAGAGGTTCTTTTCCTGAGGTAAGCAATAGATTTGCATTATAGCAATAGATTTGAAGAGGCTGCTTGCTATTCCACCTGAGGCATGCTTTATGCAAATTATATGATAATTTCAAATGTTAGATAAATACATTACTGAACATGGTAAGAATTGAAAACTGATCCTGTAAATAATAGCACCGACATTCAAAGAGAGTTGATGAGAATCATTACAAATATTATATTTAATTTATTTGCGGCACATTTTGATTGACGTAATTTAATCAATAGGAATATGTCTAATATAAAGTGTAAATAGACAAGTTGGCGGGAGCCACATCGCAATGAAATATATTGCGTGTGTTGGAGGTAGAGGTGGGTGCATTCTGCACTAGGGTCTCCTACCGCTTTAATTTGCTATTGTAAAAGGAACTGGACATAAGTTTTTCCAAAATGAATAGTGGCCTTTTGATCCATGTTGTTAAATGTTTGAACACGGATGTTTACTCAGAATGAACATTCCGATTATTCTATCTTGACTGAGCCACCTGCCTACTACAGCATGCTCAATAAGTTTTAAATAAACATTTAGGGGAAAACCCTTTTGATATATGATATTATCTGAAGAGAGAACGACTGTTTTTTTTTCTACTAGCTATCTAAAGCAAATTTAAATAACCAATATCAATGTTTCGATTATCTCCATTCCAAAAAAGGAAACACCCATTGTGCACATTTCCTTTAATGTTAACATCATGACACCAGTTAGAGTGGTCTTTTGTCATAGTTTAGATAGTGCCATTAATCAAACAGAGATTAAAATGACAGAAAAATATGATATCTAAGAATTAATGTAAAAAGTGTCTGCCTGCTTTTTTATTAAAAGATCTTGTCCTTGCTCTGGTAAAATCAGTAATAAATATATACATAACCCTCCCCCAAGACACAAGCATCAAGGTCCTAATATTGTGAAACAGAAATAAGAACGGCGGATAGTATTTTTGATTCTTCCTACATACGACTCATGGTAGGCCACGTTCAATATTGGATGGACATCGTTACACCAAGTTAATATTAGCACGATAGTAACAACGACTAAACAGAGTATAATGTGAGAAACTGAATGGAAGGATAACTCACCTGAATACCTGAACAAAAAATGAAGTTAAAAATAAAGTTACAAATGACACACGTACTGTAGTTTAACTAACCATTATATCCTGAATAGGTGAAAATGACAACTGGATTTGTATCCATCCCTGAAATGTTCAGCGTATAAAGTAAGACGACATTGAAACCAAATAATAAACTAGGCAGTATTATGGCTCAAATAGATTGACGATCCTCTAATATAAAATCATCAAAAATACGAACATATCAAGTGAAAAAGAATTGATACTCGAAACGAGACATTTTCCTTAAAGTTATTTCAAACGAATACAGCGAACGGTGATTTACTTTGAACAAACAATGACCGGTGTAATTATAATATCAAAATAACGGTTAGTGTCTAATAATTAGTCAATTTCACGCTTTACAAAAGCTATAGTTCGTTTGGAACTGTACTAATGACTGAATCACGATAATTAAAAGAACACTTTTAACTCTACTGTAGATTTAGTAAAAATGGAAAGGATAATACTGTCCTTCTTAATTAAAATATTCGATATTAGGGCTGAAAATCTAGTGTGTGCTTTATAGCAATTGATAATCGATATGGCTACATGTGTTATTTAACATGAGCTATTAGAAGCCATCGCAAAGCAAACGACCAGTGCCTCCAAAACTTGGATTTAAAAAATGTTGCTTGTTCGCTGTAGTGGGATTTGAAAAAGTATTTGTACAATACTTATGGCAAATGTTGTCACCCATATTTAGGGACCAGTCATTAAATGGGCAACTAAAAATTTGTCCCCTTAGTCATGTATTGCGAGTCCAATTAGACAGAAGATTAATTGATGCAATTTTTTTTAGATACTAAGGTTATAGGTATTGGTTATGTATCAATCAATATATCTCAAATGTGAGAAAATTCAAATTTGATTGTTGTTTACATACTTCAAAATATACAGTCCTAAAAACAATAAAAGAGGGAGGTCACTAACTTCATTTAAACAGATTACGTCTGCGGCAGAACAAATAAAAACTTTCTTTAAATTAATTACATTTCCTAAGTTCAACAATCTGAAAATAAAATTATTGTAAAACGATAACTTTGCATCTCCCATCAACACGAAAGATGATTTTGGTCATCTATCAGTCATAGCACATTTAAAAAAAAAATTACTGTTGAAACTGCATATAGATCAAATGACTCGACGAGTATTACATAAAACCTTTTGACTAGAGTCCTCTTTTCGATCCAGCTTTGAGATCAGTGTTTATTTATGTTCTCTATGCACGTGCATCCCACTGGTACTTTCTCCACGCAAGGCACGTACTCATATCGTAATGTTTTGATGTCACAATGCTTTCGGACAACGGGGATATATGATTCAACAGGCCGGCACTTTCGTCGATCCCCCATGCAACTTGTACAGCGACACCTTGCTCTGGCAATCGTGTTGGGAAATCTGAAATTGTCCGTCTCCATTTCTATCGACCAAGGGCAAGAAGAAACGCTGTTCAGTCCTCTACTATTGTCTGGGACGCCACACCTTCTGGGTCCATAGACATGGAAGCGAGAAGGTTTCGAGTATGGTTCGCATCTTTTATCATCAGAATTTATGCTTGCGTCGAACATTCCTGGAATCATGTTGAACATATAGTTTGATAAAACCGGATCTTGAAGAAATCTGGCAAAAGTCTTATTAACTTCTCTTTGTTCCTTCTCATGGCTAAGTTCTGGACATGTTTTTTCTATTGGATTGGAAGCCGAGTTGCCTATCAGACCAAATAGACATACTGAGAGGAAACAGGTCTGAAATATAAAGGTGTTTTGTATGAAATAAAGAACCTTTAAGAGTGTATAATTCTTACTAAACATCGGGTGCATGTAATTTTGGTTTAAAATAAACATCTTGATTATTTTATGTATGCCAATAAAATAGAGAATCTGATATTAAAATAGACTAGAAAATTATTACTAAATGCACCAAGGCTGCCATATGTATGTAAATGATAAAAGTAAGATATAAACGTGGTTGATATTTCTTTTATTAGCGGTAATATTGCTATAGTTCCTAAAGGAAAAATAAGACTAAATGTTCCGACTATGATTATTGGTTCTCAGATTTAATTCGTAATGATTACCGATATAACTTCAAACATTTGCTCAAATATACTTTGGATTTTTAAAATAAAAATCTAAATAATGAGCATATAGCAACAAGCTATATTACATACTAAAAATATTTTATTCTCGACATAAACTAATGCGTATAAAATTAAGCACGAATACCATTAGTCTATAGATATAATTTGGCGTCCATTTAAAAGGATACGAATTGTAACTAAATTTTGTTTTCTTTTCGAAATTAGATTAACAGAAGATATAGTTTCCAGAACTGAGATGAAAGCTTGTAAACATGACGATGAAAGTCCTCCCTTCTTTTTGCATCTCACAAAACTTACTATATTATTCATTTGCATTGTCATCTTTTTCGTATGCGATTACTTGAACTGCGTTTAGTTTCATAAGATCAGGTTGGATATGTCTCCATTGCTAAACTTTCTCGATTATATAACAAGCGGATCCAAACATCGGAAATTCCCGCAACAAACGAAGGTGCTGCCAGTTTAAAATCGATAAACAGTGTATCACACGTGTTCACTATATACATATCTAAAATACGAATCGCGGAGCCGACCAATCCCTGAAGCTACCCTTTGTGCATTTCCGTTAAGACAACGCTATTTTTAGAGGAAGCAGGAAGATTTGACCCCCCCCTCCTTTCCTTTACTCGCAAAGGAGAGTGTTCACTCCACGCGATGACACAACTTATGTAAAACTGTTTTGATTTTCTGGCTGCGCGAGCTAGTCAGGTTGAACGATATACTTCAATCAAATTATCTGCGGCTGATATTTCTGATTTGTGGTATAGGCCGATAGAAATTACTCCTATCTTTATCTGACTTTGACAGGTAGAATGTACTCGTTTTAATTTACTTTCATCCACATCAAATGTATGTACTGCTGTAATATAAACTTTATTATTTCATGAATACAATAGAGCCCGTGGAGTCGGGGCATGCGATAGAATTACAAATCATCTTTTCCTGTTGATGATATTCCAGTAAGGTCATTCATGGAGTGGAATGCTGTCTTCAAATGGACTCGTACTATTAAGTAGCATCATAATTGAAACATTAGGTCTTTTTGTAGGAAATTAATTCATTTCAAATCTCCACTTTAGAATCGTAAGCCGCATCCGATAAGAAATACTACGACACAAATCTGACACAAAGATTGATGTATATGTGAAGTACACAATGACGGGACAGTCCTGTAAGGCAATAGTAGGATTTTCAAAGTCCTTTAAAAGTCTATATTCATTGTTGTAATAAGTCAAAAACTGATACCACAGATTCACATATTTCTTTCTTTCTTTCTTTCTTTCTTTCTTTCTTTCTTTCTTTCTTTCTTTCTTTCTTTCTTTCTTTCTTTCTTTCTTTCTTTCTTTCTTTCTGTTTATACTGTCCGTGGTTACAGGTGGAAGAAATAAACTTAGTCTTAGAGCTGGGAATACTTCGATTCTTTTTGAATGTGTATGCACTACTAAGACTTTGGTAGGGTCCTATGGTGCTACATTAGTCTGTCCGTCCGCCTGTCCCAACCAAGTAGAATTTATATCAGTTTTCATGACCTTTAGTGGGGTATCCATGTTTCATAAGCATAGATGTTACTTTGCGATTTATCAGTTTAATGAAGTGGTCAGAGAGCAAAAGAATTACGTAAAGCAAATTTATAAAGTATATCCAACCCTCAGAAATAGAAGCGCACCAGGCTTCATATTTGTCCTGCTACTGCAGTAGAGAGCGTTGGTCTGGCTTACTTATTAAATAGGTATGTAAAAGACAAAATACAGGACAAAGTCTAAGACGGGATACGTTTATTGAAATATTAGTCAAAACATGATTATGATACTAACACAAAGTACATGTGATAAATATCTTCCCCCTTTAACAGTAGTTGATACGAATCACGTCATCTTTATAGCACCAAACACGAGGCATATTTAATTGATGCGCAGTAGACAAAAGGTTTCCAGGAGGTACATAATATATGTGGCATTTATTCCAAACGGACAAAATATAGTTTAAAGGCATACAAGTTCAAAAAGAAAATAAGTTAAACATGTGCCGACTGCTTCAAATTGTTTCAATAACTTGCAGTAAAAGTTGATGATTATAATTTTTTACATGCTAAATTTTGAATGTTTTAAGAACATTGGAACCCAAATAACAACAACGCAGGTAAATGTTTACATTTTTGTTTTTATTTACTCTTCACTTCTGGAGCAAATATACGCTTAAGTAGCATCACACAAATACCAGCTATGTGATATTATTTTGCATTCATTCACGTTATTCGCATAAATATAAAAAAATTCTTTCTGTCTCTGTCTCTGTCTCTGTCTCTCTCTCTCGCTCTTTCTCTCTCTCTCTCTCTCTCTCTCTCTCTCTCTCTCTCTCTCTATATATATATATATATATATATATATATATATATATATATATATATATATATATATATATATATATATATATATCACATGATTTGTCATGGAACACTAGTGTTTAAATAAGAAAATTGCAAAAATAGTTTGTACTAGCTGTTAAGTCCTGTCAGTGGAAAAAAAAAAAGAAGCGTATAAAATTACTTTACAGTATGGTCACTCCACGGACAATAACATTACCTAGAGCATTTTCAATGAAGAACTTACATTTAATATTCATGTGGCAACCCATTGAAATATTTCAAAACGGTGCATATATGCTTATTTACATCATGGCAAATTAGTAGAAGACGAGACCTGTCGGAAATTATGCATTTGCTCTCCACATAGCTCTTACAGTCTTTCAGCTGTTAATTAAAATAGAATAATGACTTAGATAAAATTTAAATCCATTAAAATGCTTAAATTGCCTCTTGTTGGTTAGATATTTCATTTAGTTTATATTCTACATTAATTTTCATACGTTCGCCTGTCTGGTTGGATCAATAGACTGGAGTCATACTAAACCTACCTTGATGAGGATCAATTCCACCTAATTTTAAAAAGCAAATATTTAGGGAATCTCTCCGAGTGATCACAGGTTTCAAGAAAGATGGACATAGAACTTCTAAAAAAAAATACAAAAAGATAAATAAAATGAAAGGTTTTGTATTCTGTATCATGAACACATCCAAGTTTATACCATAAGGCTTTTTTTGTAAAACATAATTTCTGTTTGTTACGTCACGCTGACCGATTTTGAGGTTTTGAATTTTATGAACACACATTTGAAATAGGTTAATCTCTAACTTTACTGATAAGATTGAAAAATTAAAGCTGTTTTCAGTATGACAGAGTCTTTAAGATACATTACAACACTAAAGATGAAATTTAAGATTTGGTAATAGCTAAGAGTCAATACGGTAAATACCCGCAATAATCCCCAAACACAGTACGTAATTTAGATTTATTGGTCATAAGATGTTATGCCACGTAGACGTCTACATCTCGTCGGTCGCGATAAAACCATCTTTAGCAATGTTACCACTCGTCCAATTAAAAGCACTTCCCTATGCGTATCTATCTGTTCACAGACTACATTGGCTCATATCGGTGTAACGTTTCTACACCGATATCGTGTATAAGATGTACTTTAAAAATATCCAATGACTGGTTCAAGCGGAACTCCATTATGTCGGTCAAAAATGTATAATGCCACCTGTGCTGACAAACAACTGTGCAAGGGCAATAAAACATTCCATTCCCCTTTGTTCCCGTCTAATACCAATACCGTAACTCATCTAATAAGGTACGATCTTCCATATTCATATGTATTCATTGGTTTTGGTCGATTGTACCTGTTTCAGCCTACAACAAATGCATAGGAGAATTGCAATGTTGCAAATATATTTATGTCAAGGTAGTGATATACCTATAATATGGATATATACAGTAATTTTAAAACACTACCGTGTGAGCTCGCTGTCTAATTTTATCTTATTTCATCGAACCGTAGAGGTGTTCTTTACAAACAGATGGGTTTACTTACCTGCCTAAATCGACCCTTATCATGACAATTATTCCATCTTAATCCCACCCGATGGATTACATGTGTAGATTTTTAATATTTATTGAACAAACCACAAAGCATACCAAAAAATCCCCAACAACAAATGATCAGATACTCTTATATGCAATGGCTGAAGGATTTTTTTTTTAAATGAGAAGCTAAATTTTGAGGAATGACAGGTTTACCCTAGATAATATCTATCATCTTATCAGATCGATACTTCAAATTGTGCTTGAAATAAAGGCTTTTCAGGCTCCAAAAAGACTCGTCAATATCGGTCATTATAGTTAGGATTGCTCAACGATTAACGTCAAGTAAATTACATGCTGAAATTAAAATTAGAAAAAATCTGATTAGTTGGAAACGGAGACAATGTTAAATTTTAAAATTATGGATTCCAACAAATTATAAACCTTATGTAGTGTAATTTTCTTAGAATAAGTAAATGATGATCATATTATTTCCAAGCCAATCATTCAAAAATAGAAGAAAATCACAATACATATAAGAAAGCATAATCTTAATTATTGCCAAAATTTTTCATTATCAAGATGACGTAATAAAACCACGATGCTTCGTGAGAATCACATTAGGCAGCAACAATAAGCAAAACAATTTTTCATTACTGAATAAAAAAAGTTATCATAATTTGGATCGGTTATATTATTGAAAAATGACCCGATTCAATAAATGCATGGAAAATTAAACATTAAATTGGATGAAAAAAATAAATATATACACTCCAGTCACTTAAATAAAAACAACAATAACAAAAATACCGGCAACAAAACTAAAACGATTCTAAATGTAAGATGAAAATGCCAGTGATGGCAATATAATGCATATGATTTGCTGTATCAGTTTGAGATCAGTTCCTATATGTTTCAGTTTGAGATCAGTCCCTATATATTTCACTTTGAGATGAGTCCCTATATATTTCAGTTTAAGATGAGTCCCTATATGTTTCAGTTGAGATGAGTCCCTATATGTTTCAGTTTGAGATGAGTCCCTATATGTTTCAGTTTGAGATGAGTCCCTATATGTTTCAGTTTGAGATCAGTCCCTATATGTTTCAGTTTAAGATCAGTCTCTATATGTTTCAGTTTGAGATCAGTCCCTATATGTTTCAGTTTGAGATGAGTCCCTATATGTTTCAGTTTAAGATCAGTCTCTATGTGTTTCAGTTTGAGATGAGTCCCTATATGTTTCAGTTTAAGATCAGTCTCTATGTGTTTCAGTTTGAGATGAGTCCCTATATGTTTCAGTTTGAGATCAGTCCCTGTATGTTTCAGTTTGAGATCAGTCCCTGTATATTTCATTTTGAGATCAGTCCCTATATATTTCAGTTTGAGATCAGTCCCTATATATTTAAGTTTGAGATCAGTCCCTGTATGTTTAGGTTTGAAATTAGTCACAGTATGTTTTAGTATATTTGATGTTTGCGGTCTATTAAAATTACTGACTATCGGATATTTGTTTAAATGACAACAACAATGTATCCCATAATGGTTATTTTAAAGAGCTTCTTCTAATAACATTTAACTAATATAAAATGATGCTGTATATGAAATGCATAAATTGCTATTTCAAATTAATTCATATTTTTCATCTTTATTTCCAGACTTATTTATAATATGTACCTATCTACAGTGCAATTTTGATTTACACATTAGTTATTTTGTACTTTTTAATTAGATGAGAGACATTGATGTGAGGTGACTGTCCTAATTAAAACATAAACAAAGTGCCTTTGGGCTATATGGAAACATCTGAAGAAGGAAAAATGCAGTCATATAAACTGTTATAAACACGCCATCAATAAATCGGTGAGGGGTACATGCCTGGAATATTAAAATAAGAGTTTTTCAGTATATTTAATATAGGTTAACACATGCATCTACGATGTCTGGGTGGGACAGTTGATGCTAGTTGCAAACATAATAGCGAATACATCATAAATAAATGTGCCGATATAATTTTATTACATTTCTGAATGTAGATAAACCACATAAATTTGACTTTTGGTTGTTTATTAGCAGTTGCATTACTTACCTTACCCGGGTAGCAATTGACACACAGAGCATCAGGCTGTACCTAAAAGCTCAGAGCAGTCAAGGTCCTTTTCCTAACTGTGATGATAACTTTCGGTTTCTGAAACCTATCCAGATACACTAATATCGTATATTTCCACGACCTTGACCTATCAATACTCTGGGATTTATATTTCATATGTAACGACACCTTACATCCATGCCGTAAGGTAGGTCTTCCCTCCACATCACTAATTTGATTGTCTTACTTGATAGCCTGCTTGCAATGAATAGTACATTAGGTAGATTGCGTGACATGGATAACTATTAAGAAAATAAAATACAAAAAAAACCCCAAGGAGCTTAAATAACGTCAAATATTTCAGAGACTTTTTTTCACAACAAGGCATGACTCAATAATCTAACGATTTGGAAAAAAAAAACAAAATTCCAACTCCAAAATTTCGACATAGGAATGTTTTACGGTTGTAGTTAGGAGTAAATGTCATTCTAGAATATCTTCATTTGAGTCTCACACAGAAACTCTTTAAATTACACACACACGCACACACAAATACACACAAATAACAAATACAAACACACACATACACACACATATAACACACACACACACACACACACACATATATATATATATATATATATATATATATATATATATATATATATATATATATATATATATATATATATATATATATATATATATATATATATATAAGAGTGTGTGTGTGTGTGTGATTTAAGGAGTTAGTCACACCAGAACAATTTTTCTCTGTGGAAAAATACTCTAGAGTAATTTTTCTCTTGAGAGAAAAAATTACTTCATAAGATAATAAGGGCATAACTCTACCGTGAAAATCAGTTCTGGTTTCTTGGCAATTTTGTGATCCTAAGCTAGACATGCCATCCATGGCTTTCTTGTTTTTATATGACGTTGATGTTAACTGAAGTAGATAACAAAAGTATATCCTATGTTTACATTTTACACAATATTTTTGATGAATTATTGCTTCTGAAATTTCATGAAATCTTTATAAAGTTTAACATAACTTGCAAGTAGCCCAACTATTTTGAGAAACACCGAACATTTGCAATAAGTATGAATAGCAATGCACATAATTTAATGTCGCTTATTTTGAGTCAAGGAATAACAAAATGTGTGTAGCGTTTTTTAGTGAAAAAAATCACCTTCCATTTTGTAATAGCATATTATTATCCAATCACTGGTACCTCCTTATTTTAAATATGATAAGCGCAGGAAAGAAATGTAGTTCAACGCGATTTAACATATTTGTGCATGAAAATATACAGGTCTCATGTGGAGAAAAAAAATGTATATTGGAGAGACAAGTTTAAGCTTTATTTGGAATACGTCTGATTCTCAAGGCAAGTTAAAATATCTCACGGATAAAATTATTTTGATAATTTAGATGGTTCGGATAACAGCATTTTAACTTATGATACACAAATTTATTTATAAGGAAGCTTTT
The DNA here is from genome assembly GCA_016746295.1 of Potamilus streckersoni. Lineage (NCBI taxonomy): Eukaryota > Metazoa > Mollusca > Bivalvia > Unionida > Unionidae > Potamilus > Potamilus streckersoni. Next base: position 222,926 of record JAEAOA010000029.1, read on the forward strand.
ACCAATAGCGATCTCAAAGTTGCAAAAATGAGAAGTATATAAACAAAACCTAATTAAACTGTTTAAATTTATTCCATGATCGCAAAGGGACATTTAGCAAACAGATTTAATAGCTACCCGTTGCTCATGAGTGTAGCCTTCATCTTACGATAATAATTGCAAACATTATTACTCAGGTCTGATGTTAGGACATTGGATGCCTGTTACAACCAACGAACAATCTGAGACTGTAGACACCTATCTTGATCTTTCAGTTTATACATCAATAAGAGTCTGGTGTAAATCATGTTTCCTCATTAATGCAAATAGAAAATATGAATAAATTAAAGCATTGTGAATTAAATCCCAAATATTCCTAAAACTTCTATCATAAATCCAAAAGTCTTAATCATTTCGAATGAATTCCAGTTGTGCTACGGATGAACTCCATTCTTGAGTGCCAACAGTAAGCAAGATGTTTATATTCTGTCAGTACTGGTATATCACAATGATATAATCCATAATGTCTTCAAAAGAATTCTTAATAATTCCCAAATAGTGATTTAGTCCTCAATGCCAAAGAGCACTTTATAATTCCAAAGAATAATTTAAATAAAGAAATACTTTCGAATTATAACTGACCAGAATTCAAAGACTGATTTCACTGCCGATGTTAAGATAAGAAAGAAAAATTCTGATATAAGAAAGAATATTTTATATAAAATATTTACACAATAAGAGGACTAGGACGCAAGTCGAATGTTCATTATCAAAACATTCTAAATTGCAAACGAGGTCAAGGTCAGGTCTTGTACCTAATTTATAGTAAAGAACAAACATGTGATAGACAAGGAATTTCCAAATGGAAAAATTAATTTTTTGAACTCAAAACCACATAAACATGTTTACACATATTTCAATTTTGTTTTAAAAAATGCAGTCGATTTCATGTCACTGTGGTATCAGCCAGCCGATATCAAAAGAGTGAATATATTCGTTACCATACTAATAGGATTTACATAAGTATGTACGTATACAATAACATATACTGCATGATACTAAAATGGTTTTCATAAGTATGTACTTATACATTAACATATACTGTATGATACTGATAGGATTTACATAAGTATGTACTTATACATTAACATATACTGCATAATACTGAAAGTATTCATACCCAAATATACTTATACATGAACATATACCTTCGCACATGCCTATTGTGTAGAGTAAGTATATGTTATATAAATATGAGATTACGTTTTATTCATTTACATAAGTAATACACAGAGGTCGTGGCTAATTCCAATCTATATTACAATTATATGGTTAACATTTATTTATAAATTTTGATCTATCTCCGATTGTCGTGCTGAGTGTTGATGGTTAATAATTGAGTTTGTCATACAATAAATCGTATTTCCACCTATTGTTTATTAAAACATGAGTTAACTAGTCGTAAATGTATATTTTCAAATCTATACCAGATGACATTTTTCTAGTTCCCGCCATTTGTTTTATTTCAGTATTAATTGAATACCAATTGGAATAATTTGTCTAAATAATCTGCATAAATTTTGCCCCTAAGTAAACCATTCGAAAGAATTATTATTCTATATTTTTAATATTTTTAGACTACTAATCAAGTCGTATGACTGATCACGTGTTCCTTAAGAGAGTGACGTCCCAATTTATGAACATTTTGGTGTCTCTTAGAATTCCAATTCAATCAGCATATTTATAGGTGAGACGAAATCCTTTCTTTACTGATGTAAATGGCTAAAGATAGTTGTGATTGTAAATATAATGTCTGACTATAATATACTAAATAGTTACGATAACAGTTTCCATATATTATACGAATATAGAGTAATAAATAGTTTATGACGCCATTTTTCTATGAATAAAATATATTTCTATGAGCTGTGGTGGTGGTGATATATTATGTTTTCAAAAGGAGTAAAAACACATCTCAATAATTTTGCTCCTTTACGTCAAAGAGTTCGTCACCTTTATACATGTACTATTAATTTTGATGCGTACTAACTGCTCATTAAATACAGGAAGTTCAATGTCCTCTCAAATCCCAAGTTGATATCGATATGCTTTTCACCCATTACTTTTGACCTAAGCATTCCTGTTAGTATTGTCGTCTGCTACCTGTGAATTCTCGTCAGAGGTACGGTAAAGGTAGTTTTCTGCGCCTGTTTTGTCACCAATCATTGATGACAATCTCAAATAGATATTTGTTTTTTCATATTTCGTAAACTAGCCATACAAAGGTTTTACTTGACTAGTAATTCATTTTAGTAATATAAACAGTCACATAATACAATACAAGGAGGTTCCTCCTCTCCTCTGTCTCGCCAATAATCCAGTGTCATCTTAAGGCATAGGCACACTGGACAGTTGCAAAGGGCCTCACGCTTCTAGGGGAATCATACTGCCCATATAGTTAATTAATAGTAGGGCCTGGTTGGGGGCCCAGGTGCATTGCTTTGCCGATAACCTCCAATGTTGTTAAGACGGCACTTCAATTATCTGCTATGCTACCGTGGTTTTGTCGAGAATTTGACACATTACCTTACATTTCTTGATCTGTATGTAATTACATCTGTACAGATGTAATTAATTTTGACTTTCTTTGCTAGTTATTGTGAATAAATGTAGTCACGTCATAGTGAAACGCCTGAAAACAGATTGAAGATTGAAGTCATCAGGGGTGCATATATTTGTCTTGGTACTTTGGTATCTGTAACTGAGGAGTAGAATAAATGCTGATGGATTATACGTCAAATCAGCATAATGTTTTTTTTATTCATTTGCGTTCTTTTAACTGTAATTCATGATTTTACGTCTTAGTCATTTATTTCTACTTTCAAATGAGCAGCAACTCACATTTATGAATACGTATGATAATTGTTTATTTTTTGTTTGAGATTCGTTTTTCAACACAAATTATTAAAATATAGCAAATGAAGACAAAGTATATGAATGTCTATTGATACGTAATAAAGTAACTTTTAAAAATTAGTAATAAAACTGAGACAAAACCTCTATCACATCATGTAATTCCATCGTCGAAATCAAACATTTTTGTGATATTACACTGCCAGATAAATAACACCAGTGAATCATCTGATTCCCGTTTGTTTTTAAGTGTCCAAGCAGTGTCTCGTGTCCTCATTTGCATATCTATGTAGAGACAGATAAAGGTTCAGAAAAAACTTTACTTTTGTAAAGTTGTCCTCTGTAACTGCGGTCATAATTGATGTAGGACACAAACGAAGGGTCTCATAGTGGTCCAGTAAATTTGCCTGAATTCGTATAAACCCAATACTGACCTAACCATTTTCATAATGTTACCGCTCCGGTGGCATAGTGGTTAAAGCGTCCGCCTCGGATGCAGGAGATCGTGGGTTCCATGCCCGGTTGAGTCATACCAACGACTTACAAAAATGGTGCTAACAGCTGCCTCGCTTAACTCTCAACATTAAGGGATTAGTGTTAGGACTGACGGCCTGGTGTCAGGATAATGTGACTGGGTGGGACATCATGCTACATGTCTGCGGCATGATGCCCCAGTGCTAGACATCACTATAAACTGCCACACGCAGACATGGTAGTGATATGACTGAAACATTGTTAAAGCTACGTTAAAAAGCATAATCACTAATCACTTCATTTCATAATGTTAATTCCTATAAACTCCATACTGACATCAGTTCACCTTAATGGAAAAATCATTAGATCTCTATTGACCCCTTATACTACTATGTTCGTGTCCAGTTCCAATATTGATCTGCTTCCTCTGTATTTAATATAGACGCCTTTTTATTACTTAAACCAAACATCACATTGATACCATATTTATCCAAGTGCGGATCTCAATAATAAGCCATGACAACAATTTGGTATATATGGTAAAATTAGTTTAAACTGTTGATAGCGTACACGTCATTGTACATTTTCTTGACTCATTATTTTTGAAACTTTATATTGGAAATCTTCTGACTACATTGTTGTTATGTTTTAACTAAAGACTAAGTTTTATAAACTACAAGCAAGAGACATTTAACTAAGGCTTGGCCTACAGATATGGGAGTTAAATTAGGGAGTGTTAAGAAATGTGTGTACTTTCATTAAGCAAGGTTTTGCATTGGAATGGATTTATCCATATAAATATTGAATAAGAATAAAGATAATCAGGAAGCAATAATTATATATAATATGCGTTTGAAAACATATTTCTGAACGGCAATTGGGATCTGTCAATGACAAATGCACACAGATGTACATCCAAGATGCGGAGGTGAGTTGAGATGAAAGAGGCAAACTATTTTATATCAGAAGGGAATACATTTTGCGTGTGAGTATGTGTGTGTGTGTGTGGGGGTATTCATTACTTCTGCCTTAAACATACTGTATAAACGCTTTAATGAGGTTAATACTAGTACAACATAATGCATTAAAAATTACCTAGTCCTTTGATGAACTGCATAGGTTCAGTTTATCCTGAATTGTTAATCAGTGCAGTTAAGTAAAAATAATTATTAGGCACGTTATGTAAAAGTAATTATTGAGCACAAAATAATTTAAATAAATGTTTGTTTGAAGTCCTATATGCGTGTTGCTCTGCTCATACTTTGAAACTTTTACAGAAAATCTGCACCATTGTTTGTTTGTTTTTCTTAGTCTCAGTGCAAGTAGTATGAAGTTGTCTATTTTGGCCTTGTTTGTTAATCCGTAATTTCACCCGTCCTCGCCTCTACCAAATGACATATTTATCCCTTAAGTGACTTGAGTGATCTAGGCATGGTGGTGGTGGTGCGCGGGGTGAGAGAGAAAAGTCTCGTTCAGATGGAACTACCCCCAAAATTTGTCCAAAAAAAGCAAAGTATAGCCTATCATACTACTCTGTAGTGATTGTAGATGCACACTCCTGCAGAAGGATGTACTTATTTAAGCAAGTCTATGGTAGCAATCTGTACACACACACACACACACATACACACACACGGTAAACTAACGTGTTTTTGATCATTTCTTGGGCTTTTGATTTGACTTTCTCTACATGAAAAATCCGAGTTGTTCTTTTTTGTGCGCATAATTGTCTGTGATTTTTCATTTCTGACAGTTCAGATTCAAAATCAGTCTCACTTATTATTTTATCTTCAGTTGCCATCGATAACAGTTTACTAATTGTATTTAAATTGCTATGTGTGGAAGCATATATTCGGAATTGGTGCATATTCGGGAACGCAGTCTCATGGAGTTTACTAGCACCATCGGAGACAAGATTTACTACCGATATTGCTCTTGGTGCACATATAATGGTTGATGTTGTTATTCCAGTCACACCAAGACGAACTTTTAATGTTTCACCAATAACATTAATAGCATCTACGACGAAACACACGTTTTTATTTCATGATCAGCGAGGTTCTCTTGCCGATTTCGCAACTTTCGTTCCGCTTCGATTTTTTCCATCATATATATTGTCTTCCATCAATAATAAAATCGGGTGTTTTAATTGCACGACAGGCAGAACTTGTCTGGTTACATTATCATTTGCTGGCAAAATGCGGACGTGCATTTTCAACCAGTTATTCTCTTTTTACCGGTAGAATTGCCATCCAGTTATCGAAAACATTTGACTCGGAAATATTTAAATCTGCTGCGATTGTTTGTTCTAGTGGCTTAGCACACCTTTCAAACAAAACCACACGCCAGAATCTTGACATCAAACTATCGTCTTTGTCCAATAACTGTCACTGGAACAAGTGCGTCCTTGTTGATAAACAGTCGAGACCTTTCTTTTTATCTCTTGAGTTAATGTTGGTTTCAGATATTCGATGGTGAACATAACTGGGTTGGATACATCGGTGAATGCTTCAACGATTCACCGTTACACGTACACGTGATTCAAGTGGATCTCGAGTTGGCTTTCATACACCAGAGTGGTTCCAGCTAACAATTTATATTTGATCCATAATATTGTTAAGCTTCAGTGTGTACGAGGATTTGGTAATGACTCAGATATTCATCGACAATTGGAACGAAATTGTTATCGATGTTAAAATCTGCTGACAATTGGTCTTACACACTGTCTGTGGTAAATTATGAAACCTCATCACCGCGGTGTGATTTTATTACGCATATAATAATTACAAAATCTAATCTCAAACACAAACACCAAGACGGTTAAGTCGCAGTTTGGATAAATGTGTAATCATTCGAACTGAATTTCATATCCAACAATTAATGCGACTATGAAAAAATCCGTAACATTACTGTCTGTATTGTAATTAGGATATTATTTTCCAGGTTTAAAATAAAGATCAAGATGCTTCCTGTCATTTTTGTCCATTTTACACCAGGTACTTTTATTTTCACTTATGATACAAATGTATGATCCAGATTAAACGACTTTTAAGATTTGACGTTTAGGTATATCAAAATTATTGTAAATGAAATGAAAAAAGAATCGGCCACTTTATATGGATCTGGGGATCGTGTATTCCACTCCGTTTTTGACCAATATTCATTGCAGTTACTACGTGTGGTTGTGCAGACACGTGAGCAACTTCTTCTTGCTGATATTGGCTTGTGGCAATATTAACGCCCCGACAATTATATCTTGAATGTCCAAATTTGATGTTTTCAGTTTGCCAGTTTGGTTTTCAAAAATCGTACGCTTACCTGGATCAACATCAAAACAGCACACCTAGTAAAATCTCATTGAAATCCACTTTGGTGGCAAATCTTGTCGTCTGCAGAATAACTTCCGTAAATGTGAATAGACATTTTTGGATAATATTACACACACTTTATGTTAAACGTAAATGGTTTGTGGTGTTGGTGAGTGTTCCAGTGCACGCAACGTTTCAATGACAAGATGACCGTATTTTGGCCCATCCAAACGTGTTTGCAGTCATAGTCGAATGCAACAACGGTTGTTTCACACGCTTGGTTAAATAATTAACAACTTCGACTGGCGGTGTCATTCCACATGAGTCAAAGTACAAACTATGCTGAGGTGCCACAAGACATACGACCAAGTGAGTGCCAGTGCCTGTTGTTAAATCCAGATTAACGATGCCAGATTCACGTTACTTTGCATCATCGAAGCAAGTTCATCTCGCATAAAACACCAATAAAATTTGATCGATTTTATCATTGCGAGTAAATTAAGACTGATCAATTCACCGCCAACGGTGCTTTCATTTGCAACTTATTAATCGAAAACCATTGATCGAAGGTATTCAAAAAATCATTCCAGATAATCGAAGGCTTATTGCTTTTCATTGCGGCCGCCAACCGAGTATTTCAAGCCATTCCTGAATCAGTTCCGACAGCCCCTAACACCGGGGCTTTTGCAACCCCTGGAGCCACTGCTGCCAACAATACTGGAATCGTCTCAGGTAACAAAAAAATTTCACCAGTCTTTTGCATTTCTTCGACCTCTGGCTTGGATAATTTTAATGTTACTGAAATGTTGTTATTATTTTGCGGCATGAAGATGTGCGTGCTGTGTTTGTGTCCAACACACGGGGCCATCTCCACCTATGTTTGCTCTGGCAAGGATATGTTTGACCACACAATTTTTTTTGATTGCGTTTTATTAGCCTATTTTTGCAAATTCATTTTCAGTAAGACAGATTATCATTTTACATATTCCTGAGATCGACATTATTATTATTATTATTATTATTATTATTATTATTATTATTATTATTATTATTATTATTATTATTATTATTATTATTATTATTATTATTATTATTCAAATACATACCAGGTTTAATCATAAACTTCTAGGAATTTTCCACAGGTGCATCGATCACTCTCATTCGGACATTAGCATCCTTCAGTAACAGTGTTTCGTCAGAAAGTATCACAACATAGCATCGATAACCACCACCACTTGCAAGAGACGACATATCGTTAACGGACTGTCTGACCACCTCAAACTGTTCCAGTGAAAAATAATACATGAGGTATAATGTAATAATGTCTGGTAGGGAAATTTACAGACCATGTAATATGCATAGGAAATGTTAGGAGTGGCTTCAGCGTAGCTAAACTGAATTTATTCAGAGGGTTCTTGATGACCGTTTAACCGCAAAGAAACCTCCGTTACTCATAAGATGTCAAATATCTTTTTTAATTTCTGCATCTGAATTTGGTCAATATCTCAAACTGTAAGTTGAAACAATCGAATATATTGTTGACGGGAATTGCTCACCTAAATCCCAATAAAGCACTAATGAGTTGTGCTTGACACTGCGCAAATTCAAAGTTAAAATTATGATTTAGGAACCGGTAAAATTTCTACATTTGCATCATCGTTTCAGGCATAATTTTGCATCGTTCGCAAACATCATTGTTGGGTGCGTGTAATCATCGCTGTATTGACGAGTTTGAGAATTCTTGTGGCCTCGTCAACATTATTCAGAATGGATTTGATTTCTTTTCCATCGATCAATGTGTACTATTCAACAACGCAATAATTACGTTGTTAACAAATCCATCTTAGGTATTGACATCGTAATTGGCATTGTTATCGCGTACCAGGTTTTCCTCAAATCCAATAATGTCTCACATGGAACGAAAAACCTAGATGTTCCTTGTGCTTACAATTCTATTTTTGATTCATTGGGGTCTCCAGTTGGATATGAGTAATAATGGAAATCTATCTTGCTGCGATCCACTAACACAGGAGACTTTCATGTCAAATGCCGGACAAAATATGTCTTTGAACTGAGCCATTATACATTATTGATTTTTTAAGCACCTTGCAAACCAACTCCCTACTGCCAAATTTGCAATCACCGTAACTGATATTCGCTGTTAGGCGGCCTTGTTAATAATTTTACTTACTGTAGACCGAATTGCTAATGATAATGTAATTAGAACTGCCTATTTTTTGGTGCTCTTGCTAATCGCCGTATTCTGTCTCTAATCGACTGAAATGCTTGTGATCGCAGTTGTTTTAATCGATCCACCATCGAACTTTTATTAGTATCTACCACTGACATTGTAACTTGTTTCACAATGGGTGAAGCTTATAGCGATAAAGCTGTGAAGGCTTTCAGAGCGCTTGTAAATAATTCACCAAAAACATCACCAAACCCAGTTCCATAACATGTTATTTACACAGGTTTTCTCGCGTTATCTACACGAATGGGTTTCACACGTCCATGATCGAATGTCATTGCTATTGCTGTTATTATTAAATGTCAGGTCGATCTCTAATATACGTTGTTACGTTAATATAGCACTAAATCACTAAGCACAACAACCACTTGCCAGTCTTGATCTACAAGGTAAAATTGATATGACATACAATTATTATGGCACAGAATATACACAAGTACTATGGGCGTAATCGATACTAAGTCATCTTGTTTTAAGGTTGCAGAAACCCAAACAGAATATAACCATCAACAGCAACACGTATCCTTTCAGACTTGTTTTCAAATGACCATTGATGTCGTAACATGTTAAATTAACATGGGTCTTTGAAGTAAATCTCACAATTATATTATATCCCATATGCAAAAATAGTTTATTATTGTGAATATTGCCAGACCATCCTAAGACTGATCTTATGGATGTCATCAACCGCATACATTTTAGAGTTTATGGCAATGGTATAATTGAGTGTAGGTTCATGGACAAAAATTTTAGATCTTTACTAGTCATCACAGAAATTCGTCGTCTAATTTTGTCATTGATCGATTCTAAGTCATACTCGCTAGAGGAAGTTTGATGGTATGCCAGTTCTCACCAGTGTCTAATAACAACAAAGACGTGTTATTTGAAGACAGACCACCAAAATCTTTGGATCGAATATCAGGACAACTGTAATACACTTGCAGCGATGCTAGTGCAATCTCAAGTGTGAATGATTCCCTAGCGGTCATCGGTAAGGAAAATGTTACACTGAATTCTGTTTTTTTGGATAAGATGGTAATCATCGAGCTCTCGCTCTGGGATGTATTTACAACGATCTGTTATATTGATGCATAGATTTCACTTAATACACGCACTATCTCAATCGTTTCAGACTCATCGTCGGTGTTGTATCTATCATGAATATCTTCAAGAAGTTCATGCATCAGCGAACGATATGTGCCTATGTCCATAAGATCATTAGTTAGCAAAGGATAACAAATCGATGTAGCTTCATTGATGACGTCGGATGCATTGTGCCCGCAAGAACTGATCCCATAAATATTTCCAATCGATCCACAAGATAGTAAGCATTATTCAATCCACCAAAGCCATCTACTTGTTTTCTTTGTGTATGTATTGTTAATGGTCTATCCATTCTGATTGTTTTTCAATATAGAGGATTTAGACGCATGTTGTTCATTTTTGTTGGTGCTTTTGTATATTAGGTTCTTGTAGCATTTACTGGTTGATCGGTCTCAATTTCAAATTTAATACTGGTCGATTCGAATATTTTTCGGTCGTAGTATCAATGGATACTGGATACCCATGGTATTCTTCTGTCCTAGTTTATAGGCTGGCTGAAATTCTCCTGTTAATAGTATGATATAAATAAAATGTTCTATTGCTTGAACTGTTTCATTGCCTTTTTAGCTTTCATCAAATCAATTATATTATTGGAAAAATTAAGTATCTTGCCAGAGGTGATTTTAGCATCAGTAAATTTTCTGTAAAACCACTTGAGCCAAACCTTGTTTGTCTTTTGGTAGTTCTTCGATCACTAAATCTTTCCATCTGAAGGGTGTTTCAAGACCTGTACAGAAAGGATCTTTTGATTTATTTGGCGACCTTCTTTCATAAAATTTTTTTGGGTGTATGCATCAATAACCGGTATCTGGGTGGTGATAAAGAAAATGATTCTTCAGGTTCTCCGACGTCATATCTTTGCGTTGACTTCAGCCAGCATCTCTGGCAAGTGTGTAATAATCTCTGCAGTTTCTCGCGCTGCTTTTTGATACCATTGGTATGTTTAGTTATTTTACAAACTGAACCAGGTGCTGTTTCTGTTCCTGTAAGCACTATCACTTGTTTAACTGTTGCTCTTTCGGCCTTTTTCTTATCCTCGGCGTGTTCGGCAATTTCTCTCGTAGTTCAACCAACGGCGCAGATGTTTGTTCAAACCCAGCTGTGAGATTCTCTCATGAAGTTTGTCGCGATTGTAACATATCTGTAACTTGTTTGCGGCCTTCTATTAAGTTTTGAATCAGTTCTTACCATTCTTGAGGAGCTTTACGGCTTTATAGTTTTATAGCTTCTTATACTTTACCATGATATTACTGCAGACTATTTTTAAAAAATCATATTATTGATTTTTGAATGTTCAGTTGGGGTATAGCAACCAGTTCGATATTTACCTAAGTGATTGAAAGTTCCAATCAAATCAATGTTGAGAAAATTATGCTGGTTCGAGGTATTCAGCTGAAAGGTGTCACGATATTTGTCTCATGTGAGGTCGGTGGTACAGCAAGTTCAATGACTATTTCCAAGGTCATGCACGTCAATACCACGAAATATACTTTTGGTACATATCTTTGAGTCAAATAGGTGATGTCTGTAGTTTTGTGTCGGCCTCGTGAAAATGTCGGTGAAGGATTGACTTGATTTTCAAGATTCATATCGTCGCACGCTACAATACTGTTTTTATATGCATCAAAAGCGTCAATGGTAGTGTCTTCTTCTATGGTGGAAAAAAATCCATGGTAGACGAAAATTTATTTTTGGTGTTGTTGCCCCCTTCTCAAGAATGCTTGTAAATCTTTTAAAACATCATAATACAGTTGATTAGCAGCCGACGGTGCAGTCACGTGCAGCCGATCCCATGTTAACCATCCTAAAACCATATTCACTAACAGTTGTATTTTTCTTCATCCAACAGGGTCAGTGATCCGTGCACGAAATGAGTTTAGAAATACGGTTCCATCATTAAGCAAGGACGGTTTAGGTATTATATTTGCGAAACATTAATAACGGAAAAAATCTTTGAATTTTCCTTTACGTGATGCCATTGAATAA